>JAODUO010001019.1:175000-177500 GCA_025642075.2 Ridgeia piscesae
TATTCTCGCCACCGAATGCGATTAGTCGTCGAGACATTTCGCAGCCATGTTTAGATGGACGGAAATGACGGCTATCGAGATTTTTGTTGTCGTCTGTGTAATTGACGGAATGTCATGCAAGATTTCGTATGTTGGCGCTGTGAGCCGGAAGCATGTGTTAATTTAATGGATGGTCATTGGCTTAGGGTGGTTTTACCTTCATTTTTTATAGCTTCATTTGGCTTAGTTTCTGCTCAGTGTCAAGTTCTACATTCCAGAAATGGACGTTCACCACATACACTGTTAAAGCAAATCAATTCATAAGAAAACGAATTTGAAATTTCAAATGGAATAGTGGGCTTACAACAATGCTTTTTTGAACTGTTAATAAAACGCCCGGTTTATCCAAACTTGCATGGCATTCTTAATGATGCCGTAATTCATGTTTGATTTTGTATCCTGCATTTATGCTGTTTTTCAAAAAATTGCTTATTATACGATAGATCATAAGATGGAAATAAAACATATATCACGTCAAATATTTTACACATTTAAAATTATGCTTCAAAACACTTTAGTCATTTAAACAATATTGGTTATCGCCGATCAAGGTGTACCGTAAATTAGCAACACCAGTTTAGTTTGTATCTTGGAATGTTTATTCTGGTTTCTTGCAAGACTCAATGTAGTTCGACCCTTTTAGTGTTTACTATGGTTTCTTATAAGACTTACTCGACTCACTTAAGTACCTTTGTGTTGGATGTATATATATATATATATATATATATATATATATATATATATATATATATATATATATATATATATATATATATATATATATATATATAACATTGTTACAGCCGTGCAAATGAAATTTCAGCAGCGACTGCACGTTCTTGGAAAGTTGCGAGCTTTCAACGTTAACCCAAAACTTCTTCTACGTCTCTACCGTAGCATCTCTGAGCCTCTCATAATATAATGCAGTACTTGTTACTATCCTGCCTTTTCCACTGGCAACTGTACCAGGCTTCTAAAAATCCCCACACGTTGCTGCCAAATCATTGGGTTACCTACACCAATGCTGTCCCAAATCATCGACCATGCAATCTTGAAGAAAGCTCGAGTTGTCGCTGCTGAGTCTGATCACCCGCTCTTGATATACTTTCATGTTTTTCCGTCTCGAAAGAGATACCATTTCATGAAATGCAAAACGACTCGCTACAGCACGAGTTTTGTGCCCGTAGCGATTGTTATCGATGCCTACGGGTTTGCATTTGTTGTGACCACATTTTGCATTTAATTTCTATTCTTTGACAATCTTATTATGTTTACATATTTTCGATACAATCAAGAGTTGTGGGTGGGATGAATGTCCTTTTTAAGACATTAAAGTAAATTTTGTTTTATTTTATTGAACGATTAAATTGCAAATACAAAACATTCTAACTTACTTTGTTTGGCTCACAGGCGAGTTCTGCATCCCGCGATGGAACTGCGACATCCCTGATATATCCTAGTCAGTAGGACCCGATATCTCCGATCCCAGGCGTGCTGTTCATATTCTTCTTTTGTCGCAATCAATCGTACCGTGCTGTCGTTTGTGTGCCTATCTAAATGTGCTGCATTTTCGACTTAATGCGAAGAACCACTTTCTCGGCGCACTGGGAATCGTTATAGCGTTTAAGGCGTAGCCGTTTTGTTCCCTATAAGCCGTTTAGATTAGAGAGGTCGGATTAGACGTTGGTGCTCCTAGGCTACCCAGCTACAGTAGGATGGGAACTGCGCTAGGTGTTTGAGTGCTCGACTTTAGGCGCAGCCCCACTCCATTACCGTGTGTCTGTGTGTTGTGTGTGTGTGTGTGTTGTGTGTGTGTGTGTGTGTGTGTGTGTGTGTGTGTGCGTGCGTGTGTGCGTGCGTGCGTGCGTGCGTGCGTGCGTGGTGTGTGTGTGCGTGCGTGGTATGTGTGTGTGTGCATGCTCGTTTATTGTTATGTATATATATATATATATATATATATATATATATATATATATATATGTGTGCACTGACTAACGCGATGTGATATGGCATAGTGTTATGTTTGCTTTTGATATCGTGGTGTGTATGTGTGTGTGTGTTGCGTGTACGTGTGTGTGTGCGTGTGCGTGCGGCATGTTGTAAGTGCAACAATGTACATTTGTGCGAACACATGCGAATGTGGCTGTACATTCATGATGCTCCGTGTTTGTTTATAAGTATTAGTACGCTTGTGAATATGTACACGATTGTCATCATGCGGGTCTATATAAGCAAATAAACGTTGTCTTTATACGGATATTCAAAATACGGCCAAAACGCGGTGATGGTAAACTACTGTAATGCCGAGATGAATTCATAGGAACGTAATTCAATTCCTAACGTATGCAAATCATTATTGATCGAATAACATGAAGTGGTGAATCCAATAGTCACGGCTACATGCGGACGGGAATCGCTCAGTCCCCTTAGGAGAAACGTTTCCCATAGGGCCACCTATTGA
>JAODUO010001019.1:182500-187500 GCA_025642075.2 Ridgeia piscesae
CTGTTCAGACATTTTGTTCTCTCACTATGTTCACATAGCTATCGTATCGTATATGCAGTAACAACAACAATTCTTATATACAAAATAAATTAGATTAAATTTTAGAACAAAACTAATGGTTGTGGTCAGATTCCGCGTACTATCTTCTGACGTCCTTCCTGCTAGGAATTATTTGTCGATATCTAATGGCGTACTCTACGCTATTTAGTTACTGTTAGTAACACATCGTCGACGATATGTTGCAAAATTAGTTCAACCTGTATTAGTATCACGGCATTTCTCATAATAATAATAATATAATTTTACAATCATCACCTTATTTCACACTTCTCGGACTGCAAATATGAAACTTCGTAAGTAAACAACTCCAAATGACTACTCTGTTCTCTGATATACACCATATGTTTAAATTGGTATATCATTGGTCTAACGTAGCAATTTGTCATATAAAAAAGACACGCGTACCTCGCTGGCTGCGTGGGAATACACGTACAACTGTCCACCGTTAGCGTATTTATAAACCGACATGGAAACACGACACCGACACGAGCAATAACTGACTGCGTGAATATTAATTCACAAACGTTGTTCGTTCCCCAGCACGGCCGAGGGGTGCTACTACCCGACGAACTCCACGGAGGAAACACCCGTCCTTGGCCGATCCCGGCCCGCCCCTCCTCCCCTCTCTGAGGACGAACGGGATCCGTCCGATCCCTGCTTCGTCACCGGCCATCTCGACCTGAGCAAGAACTGGTACGGGTACCTGGCCATCATGAACATGCAGTCGGTCGGCGGCAAGCTGTTCTACCGCTTCATCTACCCCGAGCACTCCTGCTGCATCAAGATCCTGTTGTACCTGCAGGAGCAGATGGACCGACTGCGGGCCAACATGAACTGTCTGCAGGTGGGGGACTACTACTAGTACAACTACTACTACTACTACTACTACTACTACTACTACTACTACTACTACTACTACTACTACTACTACTACTACTACTACTACTACTACTACTACTACTACTAGTACTACTGCTACAACTACTACTACTACTACCACTACCACTACCACTACCACTACCACTACCACTACCACTACCACTACCACTACCACTACTACACTACTGCTACTGCTACCGCTACCGCTACCGCTACCGCTACCGCTACCGCTACCGCTACCTCTATCTTTACCTCTACCTCTACCTCTACCTCTACCACTACCTCTACCTCTACCTCTACCTCTACCTCTACCTCTACCTCTACCTCTACCACTACCTCTACCTCTACCTCTACCTCTACCTCTACCTCTACCACTACCTCTACCTCTACCTCTACCTCCCCCTCTACCTCTACCTCTACCTCTACCTCTACCTCTACCTCTACCTCTACCACTACCTCTACCTCTCACTACCTCTACTATACTACCTCTACTCTCTACCTACTACTCTACTTTCCTCTACTTTACTACTACCCTACCCTACCCTACCCTACCACTACCCTACCACTCACTACCACTACCTCTACCCTACCCTACCACTCTACCCACTCTACACTCTACCTCTACCTCTACCTCTACTCTACCCTTACCTACCCTACATCTCCTACCTCTACCTCTACACTACTCTACCTCTACACTCTACCTCTACCTACACTACCCTACCACTCACTACACTCTACCTCTACCTCTACCTCTACCTCTACCACTACCTCTACCTCTACACTCTACTCTCTACTTCTACCACTACCTACTACCTCCTACCTCTACCTCTACCTACTCACTACTCTACCCCTACTCTCTACCACTACCTCTACCCTCTACCTCTACCTCTCCCCTCCCTCTACACTACACTCACCTACTACACTCTACCCTATCTACCTCTTTACCCACTCATACCACTACCCTACCCTACCCTACCCTCCACCCCTACCCTCCACCCTACTCTACCTACTCCACTCACCCACCTCTACCCTACCCACTCCTCTACCTCTACCTCTACCTCTACCTCTACCTCTACCTCTACCTCTACCTCTACCTCTACCTCTACCTCTACCTCTACCTCTACCTCTACCTCTACCTCTACCTCTACCTCTACCTCTACCTCTACCTCTACCTCTACCTCTACCTCTACCTCTACCTCTACCTCCCCTACCTCTACCTCTACCTCTACCTCTACCTCTACCTCTACCTCTACCTCTACCTCTACCACTACCTCTACCTCTACCTCTACCTCTACCTCTACCTCTACCTCTACCTCTACCTCTACCTCACCTACCTCTACCTCTACCTCTACCTCTACCTCTACCTCTACCTACTACCATCTACCTCTACCTCTACCTCTACCTCTACCTCTACCTCTACCTCTACCTCTACATTACCTCTACTCCCCACTCCACCTCTACCTCTACCTCTACCTCTACCTCTACCTCTACCCCTCTCCTCTACCTCTACCTCTACCTCTACCTCTACCTCTACCTCTACCACTACCTCACTCACCTCTACCTCTACCTCTACCTCTACCTCTACCTCTACCTCTACCTCTACCTCTACCTCTACCTCTACCTCACTCTACCTCTACCTCTACTCTACCTCTACCTCTACCTCTACCTCTACTCTACCTCTACCTCTACCTCTACCTCTACCTCTACCTCTACCTCTACCTCTACCTCTACCTCTACCTATACCTCTACCTCTACCTCTACCTCTCCGTCTACCTCTACCTCTACTCTCCTCTACCTCTACCTCTACCTCTACCTCTACCTCTACCCCACTCCTCTACCTCTACCACTCTACCCTACCTCCACCTCACCTCTACCTCTACCTCTACCACTACCTCTACCTCTACCCTACCTCTACCTCTCCGTCACCTCTCACGTCACTCTCCTCACCCTACCTCTACCTCTACCTCTACCCTCTACCTCTACCTCTACCCCTCCCACTCTACCCTACCTCTACCTCTACCTCTACCTCTACCTCACTCTCACCTCTACCTCTACCTCTACCTCTACCTCTACCTCCCACCTCCACCTCTACCTCTACCTCTACCCTACTCTACTTCACTCTACTCTACTTCACTCTACTCTACTACCTACTCTACCCCACCCCTACCCCTACCCTTCCTACTTCTACTCTACTCTCCCTACTTCTACTCTCTACTTCTACTCTACTTCTACTTCTACTTCTACTTCTACTTCTACTTCTACTTCTACTTCTACTTCTACTTCTACTTCTACTCTCACTTCTACTTCTACTTACTCTACTTCTACTTCTACTTCTACTTCTACTTCTACTCTACTTCTACTTCTACTTCTACCTCTACCTCTACTTCTACTTCTACTTCTACTTCTACTTACTCTACTTCTACTTCTACTTCTACTTCTACTGCTACTTCTACTTCTACTTCTACTTCTACTTCTACTTCTACTTCTACTTCTACTTCTACTTCTACTTCTACTTCTACTTCTACTTCTACTCTACTTCTACTTCTACTTCTACTTCTACTTCTACTTCTACTTCTACTTCTACTTCTACTTCTACTTCTACTTCTACTTCTACTTCTACTTCTACTTCTACTTCTACCTTCTTTACCTCTACTTCTACTTCTACTTCTACTTCTTTCTTCACTTCTACTTCTACTTCTACTTCTACTTCTACTTCTACTTCTACTTCTACTTCTACTTCTACTTCTACTTCTACTTCTACTTCTACTTCTACTTCTACTCACTTTTCGTCATACTCTCTGTACTTACTTCTACTTCTACTTCTACTTCTACTTCTACTTCTACTTCTACTTCTACTTCTACTTCTACTTCTTACTTCTACTTCTACTTCTATACTTTCTTCTACTTCTTCTATCTACTTACTTCTACTTCTATTTATTCATTACTTCTACTTTCTACTTCTATTTCACTTCTCACTTCTACTTCTTCTTCACTTACTTACTTCTACTTACTTCTACTTCTACTTCTACTTCTACTTCTACTTCTACTCTATTTCTTCTTACTTCTACTTCTACTTCTACTTCTACTTCTACTTCTTCTTCTACTTCTACTTCTACTTCTACTTCTACTTCTACTTCTACTTCTACTTCTACTTTACTTCTACTTCTACTTCTACTTACTACTTACTACTTCACTTCTACTTCTACTTCTTCTTCTACATTCTACTTCTACTTACTTACTTTACTTCTACTTTACTTCTACTTCTACTCTACATTTACTTCTACTTCTTCTTTCTACTTACTTCTACTTCTCACTTCTACTTCTTCACTTCTACTTCTACTCTAATTTCTACTTCTACTTCTACTTCTACTTACTTCTACTTCACTTCTTATTCTATTCTACTTTCACTTCTACTTACTTCTACTTCTACTTACTTACTTTCTACTTCTACTTCTACTTCTACTTCTACTTCTACTTCTACTTCTACTTCTACTTCTACTTCTACTTCTACACTTCTACTTCTACTTCTACTTCTATTTCTTACTACTTCTACTTCTACTTCTACTTCTACTTCTACTTCTACTTCTACTTCTACTTCTACTTCTACTTCTACTTCTACTTCTACTTCTACTTCTACTTACTCTACTTCTACTTCTACTTCTACTTCTACTTCTACTTCTACTTCTACTTCTACTTCTACTTCTACTTCTACTTCTACTTCTACTTCTACTTCTACTTCTACTTCTACTTCTACTTCTACTTCTTCTTCTACTTCTACTTCTACTTCTACTTCTACTTCTACTTCTACTTCTACTTCTTCACTTCTACTTCTACTTCTACTTCTACTTCTACTTCTACTTCTACTTCTACTTCTACTTCTACTTACTCTACTTCTACTTACTCTACTTCTACTTCTACTTCTACTTCTACTTCTACTTCTACTTCTACTTCTATTCTACTTCTACTTCTACTTCTACTTCTACTTCTTCTACTTCTACTTCTACTTCTTCTACTTCTACTTCTACTTACTTCTACTTCTACTTCTACTTCTACTTCTACTT
>JAODUO010001019.1:192500-205000 GCA_025642075.2 Ridgeia piscesae
TACAAACGATAGAGCGGTTTAAGGTCATCATAGTATCATTTATAGGTCTGGGTGTGAAAGTTCTAGTTACAACCTCCTTTTATTATTCAATCTCTCCCGCATGTTCACCGTGTCCTTTTATTTCCCTCTCTCTCTCACTTTTCTCTCCCCTCTCTCTTCCCGTATACCTCCCCCGTCTTTACTTTCCTTGTCTCTCTGTCCCCGTTCCTCTCTTCCTCCCTTCTTTCCCCCTCCCTCTCCCCACACCTCCCTCCCTCCCTCCCTCCCTCCCTCCTCCCTCCCTCCCTCCCTCCCTCCCTCCCTCCCTCCCTCCCATTTCTCTCTCTCTCTCTCTCTCTCTCTCTCTCTCTCTCTCTCTCTCTCTCTCTCTCTCTCTCTCTCTCTCTCTCTCGCTCTCTCGCTCTCTCGCTCTCTCGCTCTCTCACTGTCTATCTCTCTGTTTGTCTGTCTGTCTGTCTGTCTGTCTGTCTGTCTGTCTGTCTGTCTGTCTGTCTGTCTGTCTGTCTGTCTGTCTGTCTGTCTGTCTGTCTGTCTGTCTGTCTGTCTGTCTGTCTGTCTGTCTGTCTGTCTGTCTGTCTGTCTGTCTGTCTGTCTGTCTGTCTGTCTCTCTTCCTTCCCCCCTCTCTCTCTCTCTCTCTCTCTCTCTCTCTCTATATATATATATATATATATATATATATATATACCTTTCCTTTTTATCATCTATTAATCACAGTGGCTATTTACTTAATGCTGTATCATAAGCCTTATCCACCGAGGTTTTTTTATAATTATAGAATATGTTCACCTTGGCCCATTCAGTTAGAAAATGTTACGATTTGAAATGATCAGTTACGGCACGTACCATGTATTACATACCTTTGTTTTACATAATTATTTTGAATTGTTTTGGACGACTTTTATAAATGTTGTCTGTTATACGGTAAGTTCACATTGGTATCCGTCTTGACAGATTTTGTATTGTATGTCTTTTACAGCTCTATGTAACAACTGTAAATGGCAAATAGCCAAGATAACGACTTTATCGAGAATGCGAATACAGTTGTCTATTTATATGTAGCAGTCTTCATAAAATTTCGTTCATTATATTATCTTTAATATTATTCACCGCTGACGTTTCCAGCTTGAAGCAGCCCTGTTACTTAGCACGGATCAATTTCCGATTGTTTAACATTTTGGCACAGTGTGTATGTATACGCATGTCAATGAAAACAGCGTTGCAATAAATAAATTTTACCTCATGATTCAGTTGTTATTGCCCATCAATGGGCGCAATGTTAGAACCTGTACAATAAATTTCACTGCGGCTTGGTTGGGCTAAAGTACCACAAGATGGGTCCACGACGCTTTCTGGAAATGATCGTCCGCATATATTGTAGAAGGCGTATGTTTACAACGTGAACACGCAACACTGCAATAAACATAAAACAAAACCAATATGTATATTTCATGACGCAACTGCAATAGTCCGGTTACAATGAACGCTTATCTTTGAACTCTTGTGATATATCTTTAACATAAAGGCACGTTCTTATATAGCGTATATAGCTCAAAGTGTTTCACACTACTCCCTGGCAGACAGTGTAAGTGAATCCACTCGACTTGTGTGATTAATGTCGAAAGAACATTACTTTCAGTGTATTTTAAGGTTTAAAAAGTAAAACATCTTCCACATAAAACACATTCAGTCACTAACTAACTAACTAATTAACTAACTAACTAACTAACTAACTAACTCACTCACTCACTCACTCACTCACTCACTCACTCACACACTCACACACTCACACACTCACACACTCACACACTCACTCTCGATATGGTACCCGAATGTCGAGGCCATATTCACCATTTGTTGACGTTATGTCGATTAAATAAACACATAGTGATATACAGTTGGCAGATCATTTTTAATAGAACTGCTTAAAAGCTATACAGCGGCACAACCAATCCTACCTGATTTGCTTTGTCAAGTGTGTCCACAGTCGTATTTCGAACACCATAGGGTTAATGTATTGGTATTTAATGTTATCAACAATAATATTGCATCGTCCCGTTCAACAGTAATATTGCATCGTCCCGTTCAACAGTAATATCGCATCGCCCCGTAGGCCACAGCGCTGTGACGTACACATTGTTTCACCCGTACTCATGGCTAAGTTAATTGCCAACAAGTAGTCGGCTAAATTGGTCTCAGATAGTAAACATATCAACATTAGCCGTGCACAACAACTTAAGTCCTTTCACACGAATATAATTCGACTTTTCACATATTGTTTGCATCCTCGCGCGTATTAAATGGGCCAGCTGATATATTTAATTACAGATGAATTATGCGCGGTTCTAAGACACTTGAGACCGTTTAAGAGCCGTCGTTGACTGGGCGCAGGTGAAGCGTGACGGTGTGTGGCCACGCGTGTCGAGTTTCGTCTCGCTGCCTGTCTTGAACTGTTACTGCATCGCCAGACATCGTCGATCATTTACCGGTACGTAAGACTTGTACCTCTTAGCACAAAGGGACACTTGGATGCGTTGTTGCATTTCACTGTGTTCAGATTAAAAGGTTCGTGGTGTTTTCACAGGAGTTGATATTGAAACTTATTTCAACCTTTTCCCTTGCGAATGTATTATAGAACCGCAAAGATACAGACGTTTCATGAAGTTCTTTGAAGCATCTCGACATTAGCAAAATGTAATTTATTTGTTTAGTTAATCTTTGTTTCAGTGACGCCACAACCAGATCTCTCGCATAGCACAGTACCGTGAACATTATAATCAAAACATTACCACTCGAACAAATTGTCATAATTCCATCGAAATACCGTGTGCATATACCACTAACTGTGTGAATTTTCTAACTTGTTAGAGAGAATCAACGAATACATTTTAACACGGATTCCCCGTCCAGGCGTCCCAGGACAGACACCGGGTCATAGGGCAACGTTTCGTACGGATGTGTCCACCGATGAACCCGTGATAACAACAAACAAACTGCCAAACAAGCTGCCTAACAAACAAATAAGCACACACTTATATGACACAAACATACACACATATACGTACACGCACACGTATACGTACACCTACATACACAGTTACACATATACATACATACACGTACACGTACACGTACACGTACACGTACACGTACACGTACACGTACACGTACACGTACACGTACACGTACACGTACACGTACACGTACACGTACACGTACACGTACACGTACACGTACACGTACACGTACACGTACACGTACACACGTACACACACACACACACACACACACACACACACACACACACACACACACACACACACACACACACACACACACACACACACACACACACACACACACACACACACATACACATACACATACACATGCAAATGTACAAACACATGCAAATCATGCAGGCAGTGTGGATCAATGTATCCTGACAGAGAACTGATCTCCATTGTCTAACCTACTGGATATGGTGTCTAGCCACCGGTGTTATTTCCTGATAGATGTATCGCTCCAATTTATTGAAATTTTCGCTTTGTTTTGGATATGTGGGTAGGGCGTCGATCATATCCATTTTTTATTACTGGATTTTTTATTTACAAAGGCGCTTAATTTTGTTTAAATATGTCCATATATAACCTACGTGCTGTAACCCACAGAGGCAGCAGTGAATCTGAAGGCGGAACAAACCCCGGCATGGAGGCAGTCACGAAAGCACCCGAGGTTCCGATTGTCCGCAAGCCGGTGGAACAACTGTTCGACGGCAAATGTAACACGATAGCAACATGTCTTTGAATGCATTTATAAAATAATTTAACTACAGCCAAAGTGATGCCAAACTTCGTTTCACGGTAACCACACCGGTATTGCACACATCTCGCAATTAAGGTCATTCTGGCAAAGTCCAAAATGTGTTAAATATACGTTAAGATGTAGGACATTAGTCCCGCCAATGCGGTCACCTCGCATGTGATGTCACCTTTGGCTAGTCCCGAGGATGACCATAATGACGACGTTCCATTGTGACTGGTTTGGCTCATCGCAAGTCACGTGCAGGATTGATACAATAGTCTGACTTTTTACAGCAAAGAACATTGTAAAGACATTAACTTTTTTGCAATCTTGACATTCGTTTATGTACTTACGATGCATATTTTATTTATGTATCTACTTATTTATTTTAAACAAATTATTTTTAGGAATTTAAACGGCTAATTAATTTAATATGGATTCGTATGTTATACAGGTGCTTGCATATTTATATATAATAATAATAATAATAATAATAATAATAATAATAATAATAATAATAATAATAATAATAATAATAATAATAATAATATAATAATAATAATAATAATAATAATAATATAGATAATAAGAAACCGGACTATTTTTTCATATGTTCATGTTTCTATAACGGATCTAGGGAGGGTGGGTGGGTTGGTGGAATCCATCCTATCCAATTAGTTTTTGATTATTGGACTTTTTACATTTACAAATCCCTTTACATACGAACTCAATTGTTTGTTTATTTCCGTCACGTAGCCTGGGTTCAGGTCGACAAGTCGGTGTCACGACCGGATCCCCTCGACACGGTGCAGTTGTTGGAGGAGCACAAGGCACTCATCCGGCGCACCTGGGCCCCCATGAAAGGGAACCTCGTCGAGAGCGGCACGAAGATATTCGAGCGAATATTCGAGGTACGAAAATAATCACATATGATATATATATATATATATATATATATATATATATATATAATATATATATAGAGAGAGAGAGAGAGAGAGAGAGAGAGAGAGAGAGACAGGGACAGGGACAGGGACAGGGACAGGGACAGGGACAGGGACAGGGACAGGGACAGGGACAGGGACAGGGACACACACACACACACACACACACACACACACACACACACACACACACACACACACACACACACACACACACACACACACACACACACACACACACA
Source organism: Ridgeia piscesae (assembly GCA_025642075.2). Taxonomy (NCBI): domain Eukaryota; kingdom Metazoa; phylum Annelida; class Polychaeta; order Sabellida; family Siboglinidae; genus Ridgeia; species Ridgeia piscesae. The sequence goes on from JAODUO010001019.1 coordinate 197,489, forward strand.
AGCGAGTGAGAGAGAGAGAGAGAGAGACAGACAGACAGACAGACAGACAGACAGACAGACAGACAGACAGACAGACAGACAGACAGACAGACAGAGAGAAGGCAGAGAGAGAGAGAGAGGCAGAGAGAGAGACAGAGAGAGGCAGAGAGAGAGGCAGAGAGAGAGAGAGAGAGAGAGAGAGAGAGAGAGAGAGAGAGAGAGAGAGAGAGAGAGAGAGAGAGAGAGAGAGAGAGAGAGGGCAGAGAGAGGCAGAGAGGCAGAGAGAGGCAGAGAGAGGCAGAGAGAGGCAGAGAGAGAGAGAGAGAGAGGGGGGGGACGACGGAGACGACGGCGACGGCGACGGCGACGGCGACGGCGACGGCGACGGCGACGGCGACGGCGACGGCGACGGCGACGGCGACGGCGACGGCGACGGCGACGGCGACGGCGACGGCGACGGCGACGGCGACGGCGCCGTCATTACTATTATTACATCACTTCGCAGGTGGGTCCCCGCATACGTGACGTGTTCCAACGGATGTTGTCTGACGGCGGTGACTCGATGAATATGGAGGGTCTACATCTGCACGCCATCCGCTTCATGCAGGCCATAGACGCCGCCGTCGACGACATCGACGACCTCGGACGCCAGGTGGCGCCAATGTTTATCAACCTCGGCAGACGACACATCTATTTCAAGGTATCACATTTGCATATAGTGAAAGTAAGCGTTGCCACCACGAGCACCACATAAAAGAAATTGCTTAATAAAATGTCCCACCACTGTCTATAGCCAGTGCTCATTCATAAGGTGAATTAATGCTACGTGGAGTAAACGAAACTTTGCCAAAAGCTCTGAAATGACAAAAAATAGTGCAGCCTGGAAGTTAAGTCTACATATTCTAGGTTCCAACAAATGTTCCAGCAGGATGCACTAATGATCACGTGACCGAATCTTACTTCTTGTAGTAAGCATAAGTTCGCTGTGGTCCCGGATGTAATCAGATGAGTCGGCGTTGAGTGGGTCGTTGTTGACGGGGCAATGACGTAATCGCGCTTACATTTTACCGGGCGTTAAATAATCTCCGGATAACGTTTCTGCTCATGCGCGATAAAAGTAAAATCATCAATGTGCAACGAAACGCAAAGCATTTATGATATGAATATATTGGATTGTTCGTAACATTTCCTGCGGTGATTAGTGTGAATTGTTGGTTAAAATGTCATTCAATACATTAAAATAATACGCTTATGTAAGTCCTGTAACGGACTATGGCTCACTTCAGTCACGTGATTTGTGCTTGCAATCGAAACATGTATCAATAACTTGTTTGCCTCGTGGTAATTTGAGGCAAATAACTTAGCTTTTGCTCACATTGGGCGATATCTATCAGACTAAAGATGTATTTAATATGAGATTCTGCCGGAAGCGTTAACGTACTTAATGGTAAATAATGGAAACGACTGAATCGCGCATGCGCAGAAACGTCACCCGGATATAATTTAAAACCCGGAAAAAAAGGAAGCGCTTTAGCCTTTACCGCCAATTGGTCCATAACATAATTACAGACCATTGCAGGTATTACAATGGTTCTTGTCGAGATCACTTATTCATGTTTTTTGTGTAAACCTTATTTTGTGCATTTCGTTTTACGCGTCAGCACAAATAAATAGTCGCGACGGTGCATATTTTAATTTACATTTCAACCATATGTCATCTGATCGAAATAAATTGTTTTCAGAACAATTATTTCGAAGTTATTTTTGTACCTAAATCAGCAAAAAAGTAGATAAATGTCATAAAAATGGAATTCGAAATCCACTCAACAACATACTTTCATACACAATTGTGTCCGGAGTAATGCATATTAATTACCTCACACGACCTCTTTCGTTGGTAAGACATATGTGTGCATGTTGTCGTTTGTGGTTTCAGGGTCTAGAGGAGGGAGATTTCAATGGATTTACTGGGGCGATTCTGTATGTCTTCAATCAAGACATGGGCGAGAGTTTCACGCCAGACGTCCGTGTCGCATGGAGCAGACTCATCGACTTTCTCATACAACACCTTAAGCATGGCTTTGTGATGGCGCGGGATGCAGCAGCTGCAAAATAGCAGGGCGGGTCGAGATGATGACAGTGCCTATTGTGTCTCGGTACGGTCCTGATGATATCAATGGGAGTGGAGAGTGCTTGTACGTCTTACGCACTGTTGGTGAGGCGATTCCGCGCAAGAAACTGTGGCATTGTTACGTAAAACGACATTGGTGACACCACAGATTGCAGAATAGTTATTAATACAATATTACTGTTTTACTCTATTTCCAATTAGAAAGTAATGTTATTCAATCTGTGTGTGCGTGTAGTTGCGTATTAGAACGAACACACTACGAAAACTGTTATGTCACAATTCGCCGATCACTCATTTGTTATTTGCAACAGACGGTTAGATTGATTCGTATAGACCGTGACAGACACCTGTTATTCCATTAGTGATCGATAAAAATAATTATACACTGTATTCAGTTAATTACCTCCATTGTTGCACCATTAGTACTATGGTGTGTGTGTGTGTGTGTGTGTGTGTGTGTGTGTGTGTGTGCGTGCGTGCGTGCGTGCGTGTGTGTGTGTGGGTGCGTGCCTGTGTGTGTGTGTGTGTGTGCGTGTGCGTGTGCGTGTGCGTGTCGTGTGCGTGCGTGTGCTGTCGTGTGCGTGTGCTGTGCGTGTGCGTGTGCGTGTGCGTGTGCGTGTGCGTGTGCGTGTGCGTGTGCGTGTGCGTGTGCGTGTGCGTGTGCGTGTGCGTGTGCGTGTGCGTGTGCGTGTGCGTGTGCGTGTGCGTGTGCGTGTGCGTTGTGCGTGTGCGTGTGCGTGTGCGTGTGCGTGTGCGTGTGCGTGCGTGTGCGTGTGCGTGTGCGTGTGCGTGTGCGTGCGTGGCGTGCGCGTGCGCGTGCGCGTGCGCGTGCGCGTGCGCGTGCGCGTGCGCGTGCGCGTGCGTGTGCGTGTGCGTGTGCGTGTGCGTGTGCGTGTGCGTGATTGTACTGACCTGTTCGCTAGAGGGCGCCATTTGTGCTTGGGTAACCTGTAGTCAAGTTGTTCACCGTATCGGATAATTATCTAGTTTATGCTGCAGTCTAAATACACGAATCGCACGACATTTCTTCAGTTATGTTAATTAAACGTCCTACCTCAATTGATGATGATGATGTTGTTGTTGTTGCTGTTGCTGCTGCAGCTGCTGCTGCTTCTGCTGCTGTTGTTGCTGTTGTTGTTTTCCAGGACGGGTTTGATAATAGTCAACGGTAATTGTGCAGTGCAGTGCAGTGCAGTGCAGTGCAGTGCAGTGCAGTGCAGTGCAGTGCAGTGCAGTGCAGTGCAGTGCAGTGCAGTGCAGTGCAGTGCAGTGCAGTGCAGTGCAGTGCAGTGCAGTGCAGTGCAGTGCAGTGCAGTGCAGTGCAGTGCAGTGCAGTGCAGTGCAGTGCAGTGCAGTGCAGTGCAGTGCAGTGCAGTGCAGTGCAGTGCAGTGCAGTGCAGTGCCAGTGCAGTGCAGTGCAGTGCAGTGCAGTGCAGTGCAGTGCAGTGCAGTGCAGTGCAGTGCAGTGCAGTGCAGTGCAGTGCAGTGCAGTGCAGTGCAGTGCAGTGCAGTGCAGTGTATCGTGTAGTGTAATCATGTTCGTTGAAGTTCAAAACGTTATTTCGTACCTCGTTTTAATAGCATGCATCTTCTGATTTTAACTTACACACTCTTGTGAAGACTACCGAAATGTTAATATTAATTAGTGGAAAGCGCGGAATCGTGTATTGTCTTACTTGTTGAAAATATAAAAAATAAATTGTTTGGGATTTAAACCCCACATTAAGTAAATAATGTACTTAAATGGACGAACGATCTGTCCAATATTTGTTGGATTTTAACCAGCTCCATGCAAGATCGATATAATTTGTACTTCGACAATTAATGTAGCCGTATAATTCAAAAGAACTCATCCAAGATTGTCTGAATGATAAGCATAATCGTCTATTTGTGACTACCTTAGATACGACAGTATTTGAATCTGCATTGCAGACAGTCGTGGTCGAGGTGAAATAATGAAACCGTTTCCCCTCGGGTGCCTGATCGCGTTGATATCGGCGCACATCAGCGTAGACTAGTTATTTATATAGCAATGAATGTCTCAGTGGGGATTCGATTCATGTTTTGCATTGATGCACGATTATTAGCAACGTTTACAGATTGAGCGGTAGAGTAGAGAGATAACAATATCATTGCACGCGCTGGATTGACCAAGGCGAAACGCGGAATCACGACAAATTGGAGGCGCGTATATTTCATCCGAAGGTGACCACGTCTATGGGTCGTCTCCTGCATTTATACATATCCGAATGCAACAATGAACATCTACTGGATAGCGACATTTTGGTCCTAAGAGTTTGGTTAGCGTAGGCACTCAAATAAGTTGTCTTCAGCACCAGTTCGTCTGTGCCAAGTCGTTTACTCCCAGAACCAATCTCAAGAACTTATTCCACTGGCAGACATGTCATTCACTCGGCGGTGGAGACAGTGTAGTGGTTAAGATCTGTGTCTGTGCTCCAAGAGCCGTGTGCATCATCATCTTATTTCTACAGTAGCGAAGGGTTCGTTGACATCTTTCTAAGCTGCTGTGAACCATTGATTGGCCCATTATGACTCCAGATATAGTGCATGTATCTATGCATTACCTGTTTATGCATAATATGGCTATTGCTCGTGATAGTTTTTTAAATCGTTGGAAATGTAAGACTGATTTATAGTTTCCCACATTATATCTCTTCGGCGAGTCCTCGCTTTAAAGAGGACTGTTGCGGCTCGCATGTTATGCGTGCCTTTTGTTTTGTGCTTCTTGTGTCCTGAAATTCCTGATGACAAAATGGTCATCGAATAGAAAAGACACAGTTTAAGCAAACCCTAACAAGATCGGGCATGGCAAAACATGGCAGTTCAATCCAATATTAATTTAATTGAAATCGCACAAACATATTTTGGAGTGCTTCGGATTAAATGAATAATTATACTTGGCAAATTAGCAATATTTTTTGGCGATTACTCTATGATGTTTTTGTTAAAGGATCGTTACTAGCTCAGATCTGTTGCACGTCACTTCAATTCGCGTCCATTCTTGATTGACTGATACCAAGTATTTGTGACGTTGTCGCGCTTACATTTTTCAGGGCGTTAGAAACTATCCGGGTGACGTTTCTGCGCATGCGGGATAAATGTAGTGCATCGAAACTCAAATCATTTCTTCTTCTTCTTCCGGGTTATCGCCTAGCCTCAACATGCTGAGGATACAGGCGGGCGAACAGGAAAAATCATAATTGTTTTCGTTTTTGGTGCAACGCAATGTATCAGAACAATAATTAGTGCATGTAAACATTAATGCGTGCAAAAGAACTAGTTATATCTAAAAAGTGGAATAATGCTAAGTCTGGATATTGCTCTTAAATGAATCAAGGCTGTTTTTATTTACAACATGTTGAGGGAGGGAGTTCCAAAGTCGAATGGTACTTGGGGAAAAAAGAATACAAGTGGTAATTACATCTGGAGTGAGGGATAAGGTAGGACAAGGAATGTTGCTTTCTAGTGACTGTGTTTACAGGAATGAGATATTTATTTGCTGGTATACCCACTAGGCCATTTGCTATTTTGTATAACATACATAGTTTTGCGTCATTTCTTCGGTCGGATACGGATGTCCATCCTAATGTCTGAAGCATATTGGTTACACTTGATGTGTTATGGTGGCGATGTAAGACATATCGAGCTGCACGGCGTTTATTTGTGTAGCGGTGTAAGGGTCCCAGACAGTACAGCTATTTTCCAAGATAGGTCTGACAAAGGTGAAGTAAGCCTGAGTTTTTATTTGGATTGACGAGACTTTAAGATTTCTGCGGAGGAAGCCTAATGACCTATTTGCTTTTAAAGAGATGCTATTGATGTGTGCGTTCCACCGGAGGTCAGAAGTTATGGTTATGCCAAGATATTTAACCTGTGATACAGTTTCAAGTAGTTGTCCGTGGAGCATGTATTGGGTTTTAATGATAGTTTTATTTCTTGTTACAGGGATGACAGGGCACTTTTCAAGATTGAATTTCATTTTCCATGTTTTTGCCACTTTATCAAGTGTGTTAAGATCTTCCTGGAGTGCAGTTGTGTTTGTCTTAGGCTTAAGAGCTATATACATTATGGTGTCATCAGCAAAGAGTCTAACTGTAGAAGTAATATTGTCTTTGGAATGTTGTTAATGTAAAAAAGAAATAGGCAGGGACCAAGTACAGAACCTTGAGGGACTCCTGATGTTACAGGGACTTCAGAGGAGGCCTCGCCCTCTATTATTACTCTTTGGGATCTGTCGGTTAAAAACGCTTTAACCCAGGAATTTGTTTTGCCTTGGATGCCAAAGTGATGGAGTTTATCTATTAGTTTGGTATGGCTGACCTTATCAAATGCTTTAGAAAAGTCCATCACTATGACATCCGTTTGTGCACCAGATTGCATATTGGTAACATTGTCATGTGTAAACTGAATAAGTTGTGTCTCACATGACACAGAAGATCGAAAGCCATGTTGAAGATCATAAAGAATGTTGTGTGACTGTGCATGTTTCATTATGTTACTAACCAAGATATGTTCCATTAATTTGGATGCTATACATGTCAAGGAGACGGGTCTCTAATTTGAAGCGAGGTATTTTTGACCATTCTTGAAGATAGGTGAGACATTTGCTCTTAACCAGTCAGTGGGGACTTCACCTGTTTCGTATGATTTCCGAAAGATTAAGGTAAGTGATGGCGCAATTTCAACAGCTAACTCTTTTAGAATTCTTGGGTGGATGTTATCTGGTCCTTGGGCTTTATAGGGTTTAAGATTTTGCAGGAGTTTTAGTACACCAGTTTCTGTAATTTCTATGTCTGGCATTTCTGGTAGAGTTGAATTGTATAGATTGGTTTCTTGAGGAGATTGGTCATCTGTAAAGACTGACTGAAACTGTTGATTGAGTATTTCTGCTTTGGCTTTGGGGTTTGAATGTAGGATTCCATTTTGTCTGAGTGGTGTTACCCCTATGTGGTTTGTACGGCAGTGTTTCATGTAAGTCCAACATTTCTTAGCATAACTTGGTTTTTGAGTACCATCATCAGTAGAGGTGACAATCTCATTTACATAATTTATGGTATAAATACCACGGATTGTTCGTTGACTCTCCTGAGGTGATTATTGGGAAGAGTTGCTTAAATTTCGTTCAATACATTAAAATAGTACGTTTGTTTAAATCACTGTCACGCACAGCAGTCACGTGATTTGGGCTTGCCATCAAAACATGCCTCAAAACCTGTTTGCCTCGTGTTAATTTGCCACAAATATAACTTTGCTGAAAGGTTATATACGTTCTTTTGCTCACCGTGGCACATATATATCAGACTAAATATGTATTTAATATGAGCTTCAGCAGGAAGCATTAACCTACTTAATTGTAACTAATGACAACGACTCACACGCGC
>JAODUO010001020.1:0-47500 GCA_025642075.2 Ridgeia piscesae
AAAATAAAATTGCTTTGTTCAAACTTTTTTTCCTTAAATGGTTTGTAAAATAAATTTTTAAAATTTATTTACCCAAAAGTATTTTTAAGTTCCCCGTTTATCTTTAATCCTTTAAAAATTTCAATTTTGGGGATTTTATTTCCAATCTGAACAAGGCAGTTGTGATGGGCCTTGATGTTCCGAAGGAAGAGTAGAAGAGAGCACACCGATTTTGTGTACCCAGGATGTCGCAAATCTTCCTCGAATTGGTTTCCCAAAGTGGGGATGACACAGTCAAATCAAATCATTCATTCTTACGTTGTTAAATAGTGTACACTCACCATGCGCTAACAACCTAATACTCATCATCTATCCCAAGTGCATGTGATCTTGTGCCATGGAAGAAAGGATGGAAATGGTCCTTGAGCATAGCACTGACAATTACTGCAAATGGATTCTCTTTGCTGAAAGTGACATACTTATATAGTAGTAAAACCAGGATTAAAATATATAGCACATGTTCAATGGAGCGTGCTCTGTTGAGACTTAACTACTTTTTGTATTCTTTTTGCCTTTCTGCAGCAAACGTTAGGAATTCAGTCGTTCCCAACACTTCCCAGAGCTGCTACTCCATTTAATTTAGCTTTAAGCAAATCCAGGGACTGACATTTCCCACCAGTGTTATGTTGAGTAGATCTGGCAAACTGAATGGATTAACCTCTTGCTTTGGTAGACCTTCAGCGTGTTTACAGTTGCGCTATTGCAGCCACGTCACTTGTCATACACCAGGGTGTTCAACAGAACATACCTGTACACACCTGCATGGGATATATTCTATTTCTAAGGGACCCTTGCATTGGCAAAAGTACATAATCATATCTCCTCCCCAATATTTGCGTTTTTATTTTCTTCAAGTTAAGGTACTGTAAATGTGCATTAGTGTAGACATTATGCTTTCATAATGACGGGCATGTTATACGATATCAATATTTTAACTATGTGTGAAGTAGCAGTCTAGTATGAAGCATACGGCGAGCTGTAGATGATTTTATACATCCGTCCCGGAATCGTTCTAGCACACCTGTCGGGTGATTTCGGATTTGTTATAATTTATATCCATATTTTTATATAAATTGGACAAAGATTCAAAGTTTTAAATTTGAAAAATGCAAACAAACCACGTGTTGAGGGCTGATAGCAACTAGGGTCTATTGCCTATCAGCGCCTCTAGCGACTAACGTGGATTTGTGGAACCCCACTGCTTGCTATAGGAGTGTCAGTGGACATGTTGCTGTAGAGGCAGGGGTGCCCATCACTCCCGGCGTGACCTACATGCTATCTGAAACGCGTGTTGGTGATGAATCGTTGGGGTGTAAGTTGCCGTTATCCCTTGAACGAGTTTACGAAACATGAACATGCCTACGATGGCACCAGTAAGACGTTTATCTCTGCCAGTTGTCATGGTCTGATGAAATAACCTATTAATTTCTTCAAGTTGGCTCTGTCCGATAAAAGATGACTGATCGGACATGTTGGTTGGCACGCCGGCCATCATTAGGAGGATATTGCTGTTGGTCGCCTATATTCCGCCACACCAGCAACCGGAAATGCTCTCCGCAATCGATGATTTCCAGTTTGCCTATGTTACAAAACACTTTTACATAAGATGGTTCTAACCGTTATTATTAGGGTTACCAAAGAAAATAAGAGTCATGACAAAAGTACTATAAATGTGTCTGTTGTAGTCTGATAGATTTCGTTTTTTACTCTCAATATGGTTTGTAATATACATATCTCTAAATCAGTTGTATTCACCAAAATGTGCATTTATGAAGTAACAAATCCCATGTGTCTATCTTTAATAGCCATTTAGAACATTGTCAATTTTGGGTATTTGTATTTCACACATCTCTGGCCACACAAGGCAGTTGTGATGGGCCTTGATGTTCCGAAGGAAGAGTAGAAGAGAGCACACCGATTTTGTGTACCCAGGATGTCGCAAATCTTCCTCGAATTGGTTTCCCAAAGTGGGGATGACACAGTCAAATCAAATCATTCATTCTTACGTTGTTAAATAGTGTACACTCACCATGCGCTAACAACCTAATACTCATCATCTATCCCAAGTGCATGTGATCTTGTGCCATGGAAGAAAGGATGGAAATGGTCCTTGAGCATAGCACTGACAATTACTGCAAATGGATTCTCTTTGCTGAAAGTGACATACTTATATAGTAGTAAAACCAGGATTAAAATATATAGCACATGTTCAATGGAGCGTGCTCTGTTGAGACTTAACTACTTTTTGTATTCTTTTTGCCTTTCTGCAGCAAACGTTAGGAATTCAGTCGTTCCCAACACTTCCCAGAGCTGCTACTCCATTTAATTTAGCTTTAAGCAAATCCAGGGACTGACATTTCCCACCAGTTGTTATGTTGAGTAGATCTGGCAAACTGATGGATTAACCTCTTGCTTTGGTAGACCTTTCAGCGTGTTTACAGTTGCGCTATTGCAGCCACGTCACTTGTCATACACCAGGGTGTTCAACAGAACATACCTGTACACACCTGCACTGGGATATATTCTATTTCTAAGGGACCCTTGCATTGGCAAAAGTACATAATCATATCTCCTCCCCACATATTTGCGTTTTTATTTTCTTCAAGTTAAGGTACTGTAAATGTGCATTAGTGTAGACATTATGCTTTCATAATGACGGGCATGTTATACGATATCAATATTTTAACTATGTGTGAAGTAGCAGTCTAGTATGAAGCATACGGCGAGCTGTAGATGATTTTATACATCCGTCCCGGAATCGTTCTAGCACACCTGTCGGGCCACCAGTCGACGTTCCATCGGCTCATTCGGCTGTAAATGTACATTAATTTACATATTATTCACATTGACGGACTTGTTAGACTATATCCATATTTAGCTATGTGTGAGGTTCGGAGTCATACGAGTTCAACAGCTAATTGAGGATGATTTAAACAAGTGTTTCGCAAAACATGCAAACAAATCCACGTTAGTCGCTAGAGGCGCTGATACGCAACTAGGGTCTAGTTGCCTATCAGCGCCTCTAGCGACTAACGTGGATTTGTGGAACCCCACTGCTTGCTATAGGAGTGTCAGTGGACATGTTGCTGTAGAGGCAGGGGTGCCCATCACTCCCGGCGTGACCTACATGCTATCTGAAACGCGTGTTGGTGATGAATCGTTGGGGTGTAAGTTGCCGTTATCCCTTGAACGAGTTTACGAAACATGAACATGCCTACGATGGCACCAGTAAGACGTTTATCTCTGCCAGTTGTCATGGTCTGATGAAATAACCTATTAATTTCTTCAAGTTGGCTCTGTCCGATAAAAGATGACTGATCGGACATGTTGGTTGGCACGCCGGCCATCATTAGGAGGATATTGCTGTTGGTCGCCTATATTCCGCCACACCAGCAACCGGAAATGCTCTCCGCAATCGATGATTTCCAGTTTGCCTATGTTACAAAACACTTTTACATAAGATGGTTCTAACCGTTATTATTAGGGTTACCAAAGAAAATAAGAGTCATGACAAAAGTACTATAAATGTGTCTGTTGTAGTCTGATAGATTTCGTTTTTTACTCTCAATATGGTTTGTAATATACATATCTCTAAATCAGTTGTATTCACCAAAATGTGCATTTATGAAGTAACAAATCCCATGTGTCTATCTTTAATAGCCATTTAGAACATTGTCAATTTTGGGTATTTGTATTTCACACACCTCTGGCCACACAAGGCAGTTGTGATGGGCCTTGATGTTCCGAAGGAAGAGTAGAAGAGAGCACACCGATTTTGTGTACCCAGGATGTCGCAAATCTTCCTCGAATTGGTTTCCCAAAGTGGGGATGACACAGTCAAATCAAATCATTCATTCTTACGTTGTTAAATAGTGTACACTCACCATGCGCTAACAACCTAATACTCATCATCTATCCCAAGTGCATGTGATCTTGTGCCATGGAAGAAAGGATGGAAATGGTCCTTGAGCATAGCACTGACAATTACTGCAAATGGATTCTCTTTGCTGAAAGTGACATACTTATATAGTAGTAAAACCAGGATTAAAATATATAGCACATGTTCAATGGAGCGTGCTCTGTTGAGACTTAACTACTTTTTGTATTCTTTTTGCCTTTCTGCAGCAAACGTTAGGAATTCAGTCGTTCCCAACACTTCCCAGAGCTGCTACTCCATTTAATTTAGCTTTAAGCAAATCCAGGGACTGACATTTCCCACCAGATGTTATGTTGAGTAGATCTGGCAAACTGAATGGATTAACCTCTTGCTTTGGTAGACCTTTCAGCGTGTTTACAGTTGCGCTATTGCAGCCACGTCACTTGTCATACACCAGGGTGTTCAACAGAACATACCTGTACACACCTGCAGTGGGATATATTCTATTTCTAAGGGACCCTTGCATTGGCAAAAGTACATAATCATATCTCCTCCCCACATATTTGCGTTTTTATTTTCTTCAAGTTAAGGTACTGTAAATGTGCATTAGTGTAGACATTATGCTTTCATAATGACGGGCATGTTATACGATATCAATATTTTAACTATGTGTGAAGTAGCAGTCTAGTATGAAGCATACGGCGAGCTGTAGATGATTTTATACATCCGTCCCGGAATCGTTCTAGCACACCTGTCGGGCCACCAGTCGACGTTCCATCGGCTCATTCGGCTGTAAATGTACATTAATTTACATATTATTCACATTGACGGACTTGTTAGACTATATCCATATTTAGCTATGTGTGAGGTTCGATCATACGAGTTCAACAGCTAATTGAGGATGATTTAAACAAGGTTTCGCAAAATCAAACAAACCACGTGCTAGAGGCGCTGATACGCTAGGTCTAGTTGCCTATCAGCGCCTCTAGCGACTAACGTGGATTTGTGGAACCCCACTGCTTGCTATAGGAGTGTCAGTGGACATGTTGCTGTAGAGGCAGGGGTGCCCATCACTCCCGGCGTGACCTACATGCTATCTGAAACGCGTGTTGGTGATGAATCGTTGGGGTGTAAGTTGCCGTTATCCCTTGAACGAGTTTACGAAACATGAACATGCCTACGATGGCACCAGTAAGACGTTTATCTCTGCCAGTTGTCATGGTCTGATGAAATAACCTATTAATTTCTTCAAGTTGGCTCTGTCCGATAAAAGATGACTGATCGGACATGTTGGTTGGCACGCCGGCCATCATTAGGAGGATATTGCTGTTGGTCGCCTATATTCCGCCACACCAGCAACCGGAAATGCTCTCCGCAATCGATGATTTCCAGTTTGCCTATGTTACAAAACACTTTTACATAAGATGGTTCTAACCGTTATTATTAGGGTTACCAAAGAAAATAAGAGTCATGACAAAAGTACTATAAATGTGTCTGTTGTAGTCTGATAGATTTCGTTTTTTACTCTCAATATGGTTTGTAATATACATATCTCTAAATCAGTTGTATTCACCAAAATGTGCATTTATGAAGTAACAAATCCCATGTGTCTATCTTTAATAGCCATTTAGAACATTGTCAATTTTGGGTATTTGTATTTCACACACCTCTGGCCACACAAGGCAGTTGTGATGGGCCTTGATGTTCCGAAGGAAGAGTAGAAGAGAGCACACCGATTTTGTGTACCCAGGATGTCGCAAATCTTCCTCGAATTGGTTTCCCAAAGTGGGGATGACACAGTCAAATCAAATCATTCATTCTTACGTTGTTAAATAGTGTACACTCACCATGCGCTAACAACCTAATACTCATCATCTATCCCAAGTGCATGTGATCTTGTGCCATGGAAGAAAGGATGGAAATGGTCCTTGAGCATAGCACTGACAATTACTGCAAATGGATTCTCTTTGCTGAAAGTGACATACTTATATAGTAGTAAAACCAGGATTAAAATATATAGCACATGTTCAATGGAGCGTGCTCTGTTGAGACTTAACTACTTTTTGTATTCTTTTTGCCTTTCTGCAGCAAACGTTAGGAATTCAGTCGTTCCCAACACTTCCCAGAGCTGCTACTCCATTTAATTTAGCTTTAAGCAAATCCAGGGACTGACATTTCCCACCAGTTGTTATGTTGAGTAGATCTGGCAAACTGAATGGATTAACCTCTTGCTTTGGTAGACCTTTCAGCGTGTTTACAGTTGCGCTATTGCAGCCACGTCACTTGTCATACACCAGGGTGTTCAACAGAACATACCTGTACACACCTGCACTGGGATATATTCTATTTCTAAGGGACCCTTGCATTGGCAAAAGTACATAATCATATCTCCTCCCCACATATTTGCGTTTTTATTTTCTTCAAGTTAAGGTACTGTAAATGTGCATTAGTGTAGACATTATGCTTTCATAATGACGGGCATGTTATACGATATCAATATTTTAACTATGTGTGAAGTAGCAGTCTAGTATGAAGCATACGGCGAGCTGTAGATGATTTTATACATCCGTCCCGGAATCGTTCTAGCACACCTGTCGGGCCACCAGTCGACGTTCCATCGGCTCATTCGGCTGTAAATGTACATTAATTTACATATTATTCACATTGACGGACTTGTTAGACTATATCCATATTTAGCTATGTGTGAGGTTCGGAGTCATACGATTCAACAGCTATGAGATGATTTAAACAAGTGTTTCGCAAAACATGCAAACAAATCCACGTTAGTCGCTAGAGGCGCTGATACGCAACTAGGGTCTAGTTGCCTATCAGCGCCTCTAGCGACTAACGTGGATTTGTGGAACCCCACTGCTTGCTATAGGAGTGTCAGTGGACATGTTGCTGTAGAGGCAGGGTGCCCATCATCCCGGCGTGACCTACATGCTATCTGAAACGCGTGTTGGTGATGAATCGTTGGGGTGTAAGTTGCCGTTATCCCTTGAACGAGTTTACGAAACATGAACATGCCTACGATGGCACCAGTAAGACGTTTATCTCTGCCAGTTGTCATGGTCTGATGAAATAACCTATTAATTTCTTCAAGTTGGCTCTGTCCGATAAAAGATGACTGATCGGACATGTTGGTTGGCACGCCGGCCATCATTAGGAGGATATTGCTGTTGGTCGCCTATATTCCGCCACACCAGCAACCGGAAATGCTCTCCGCAATCGATGATTTCCAGTTTGCCTATGTTACAAAACACTTTTACATAAGATGGTTCTAACCGTTATTATTAGGGTTACCAAAGAAAATAAGAGTCATGACAAAAGTACTATAAATGTGTCTGTTGTAGTCTGATAGATTTCGTTTTTTACTCTCAATATGGTTTGTAATATACATATCTCTAAATCAGTTGTATTCACCAAAATGTGCATTTATGAAGTAACAAATCCCATGTGTCTATCTTTAATAGCCATTTAGAACATTGTCAATTTTGGGTATTTGTATTTCACACATCTCTGGCCACACAAGGCAGTTGTGATGGGCCTTGATGTTCCGAAGGAAGAGTAGAAGAGAGCACACCGATTTTGTGTACCCAGGATGTCGCAAATCTTCCTCGAATTGGTTTCCCAAAGTGGGGATGACACAGTCAAATCAAATCATTCATTCTTACGTTGTTAAATAGTGTACACTCACCATGCGCTAACAACCTAATACTCATCATCTATCCCAAGTGCATGTGATCTTGTGCCATGGAAGAAAGGATGGAAATGGTCCTTGAGCATAGCACTGACAATTACTGCAAATGGATTCTCTTTGCTGAAAGTGACATACTTATATAGTAGTAAAACCAGGATTAAAATATATAGCACATGTTCAATGGAGCGTGCTCTGTTGAGACTTAACTACTTTTTGTATTCTTTTTGCCTTTCTGCAGCAAACGTTAGGAATTCAGTCGTTCCCAACACTTCCCAGAGCTGCTACTCCATTTAATTTAGCTTTAAGCAAATCCAGGGACTGACATTTCCCACCAGTTGTTATGTTGAGTAGATCTGGCAAACTGAATGGATTAACCTCTTGCTTTGGTAGACCTTTCAGCGTGTTTACAGTTGCGCTATTGCAGCCACGTCACTTGTCATACACCAGGGTGTTCAACAGAACATACCTGTACACACCTGCACTGGGATATATTCTATTTCTAAGGGACCCTTGCATTGGCAAAAGTACATAATCATATCTCCTCCCCATATATTTGCGTTTTTATTTTCTTCAAGTTAAGGTACTGTAAATGTGCATTAGTGTAGACATTATGCTTTCATAATGACGGGCATGTTATACGATATCAATATTTTAACTATGTGTGAAGTAGCAGTCTAGTATGAAGCATACGGCGAGCTGTAGATGATTTTATACATCCGTCCCGGAATCGTTCTAGCACACCTGTCGGGCCACCATCACTTACGTATCGCTGTAAAGCTTAATTTACATATTATTCAAGGACTTGTTCATATCCATATTTAGCTATGTGTGAGGTTCGGAGTCATACGAGTTCAACAGCTAATTGAGGATGATTTAAACAAGTGTTTCGCAAAATAAAACAAACGTTTGCTAGAGGCGCTGATACGCAACTAGGGTCTAGTTGCCTATCAGCGCCTCTAGCGACTAACGTGGATTTGTGGAACCCCACTGCTTGCTATAGGAGTGTCAGTGGACATGTTGCTGTAGAGGCAGGGGTGCCCATCACTCCCGGCGTGACCTACATGCTATCTGAAACGCGTGTTGGTGATGAATCGTTGGGGTGTAAGTTGCCGTTATCCCTTGAACGAGTTTACGAAACATGAACATGCCTACGATGGCACCAGTAAGACGTTTATCTCTGCCAGTTGTCATGGTCTGATGAAATAACCTATTAATTTCTTCAAGTTGGCTCTGTCCGATAAAAGATGACTGATCGGACATGTTGGTTGGCACGCCGGCCATCATTAGGAGGATATTGCTGTTGGTCGCCTATATTCCGCCACACCAGCAACCGGAAATGCTCTCCGCAATCGATGATTTCCAGTTTGCCTATGTTACAAAACACTTTTACATAAGATGGTTCTAACCGTTATTATTAGGGTTACCAAAGAAAATAAGAGTCATGACAAAAGTACTATAAATGTGTCTGTTGTAGTCTGATAGATTTCGTTTTTTACTCTCAATATGGTTTGTAATATACATATCTCTAAATCAGTTGTATTCACCAAAATGTGCATTTATGAAGTAACAAATCCCATGTGTCTATCTTTAATAGTTTAGAACATTTCAATTTGGGTATTTGTATTTCACACACCTCTGGCCACACAAGGCAGTTGTGATGGGCCTCTATGCCTTCGAGGAAATGCAATGACACAAATCTGTGCCCATCCGGAAGACAAGGCTCCTGATGGAATGGTCCTAGAGATGCATGGACAATTACTCAAATGGATTCTCTTTGCTGAAAGTGCATTGACATATGTTCATAAACAGGCTATTAAATGTATAGCACATGCATGGGAGCTGTTGTTAACTTCATAACATGCACATTTTGGTGAATTACTTATTACTGATTTTGAGAGATATCGTATAGGTTCAGTCAAAGTTCCATAATTGAGATGTACAATCCAATACGTTAAATCTATCAGACTTTAGCAAACAGGGACACATTTCATAGTACTGTTTGTCATGATCTGAAACTGTATGAATCTTGCTTTGGTAGACCCTAATAATAAGCGTGTTTCATGGCTATGACCATCTTCATTGTCATAAAGTGTTCACATTGTAACATAGGCCTTACACACCGCACTGGAAATCATCGATTGCGGAGAGCATTTCCGGTTGCTGGTGTGGCGGAATATAGGCGACCAACAGCAATATCCTCCTAATGATGGCCGGCGTGCCAACCAACATGTCCGATCAGTCATCTTTTATCGGACAGAGCCAACTTGAAGAAATTAATAGGTTATTTCATCAGACCATGACAACTGGCAGAGATAAACGTCTTACTGGTGCCATCGTAGGCATGTTCATGTTTCGTAAACTCGTTCAAGGGATAACGGCAACTTACACCCCAACGATTCATCACCAACACGCGTTTCAGATAGCATGTAGGTCACGCCGGGAGTGATGGGCACCCCTGCCTCTACAGCAACATGTCCACTGACACTCCTATAGCAAGCAGTGGGGTTCCACAAATCCACGTTAGTCGCTAGAGGCGCTGATAGGCAACTAGACCCTAGTTGCGTATCAGCGCCTCTAGCGACTAACGTGGATTTGTTTGCATGTTTTGCGAAACACTTGTTTAAATCATCCTCAATTAGCTGTTGAACTCGTATGACTCCGAACCTCACACATAGCTAAATATGGATATAGTCTAACAAGTCCGTCAATGTGAATAATATGTAAATTAATGTACATTTACAGCCGAATGAGCCGATGGAACGTCGACTGGTGGCCCGACAGGTGTGCTAGAACGATTCCGGGACGGATGTATAAAATCATCTACAGCTCGCCGTATGCTTCATACTAGACTGCTACTTCACACATAGTTAAAATATTGATATCGTATAACATGCCCGTCATTATGAAAGCATAATGTCTACACTAATGCACATTTACAGTACCTTAACTTGAAGAAAATAAAAACGCAAATATGTGGGGAGGAGATATGATTATGTACTTTTGCCAATGCAAGGGTCCCTTAGAAATAGAATATATCCCAGTGCAGGTGTGTACAGGTATGTTCTGTTGAACACCCTGGTGTATGACAAGTGACGTGGCTGCAATAGCGCAACTGTAAACACGCTGACAGGTCTACCAAAGCAAGAGGTTAATCCATTCAGTTTGCCAGATCTACTCAACATAACAACTGGTGGGAAATGTCAGTCCCTGGATTTGCTTAAAGCTAAATTAAATGGAGTAGCAGCTCTGGGAAGTGTTGGGAACGACTGAATTCCTAACGTTTGCTGCAGAAAGGCAAAAAGAATACAAAAAGTAGTTAAGTCTCAACAGAGCACGCTCCATTGAACATGTGCTATATATTTTAATCCTGGTTTTACTACTATATAAGTATGTCACTTTCAGCAAAGAGAATCCATTTGCAGTAATTGTCAGTGCTATGCTCAAGGACCATTTCCATCCTTTCTTCCATGGCACAAGATCACATGCACTTGGGATAGATGATGAGTATTAGGTTGTTAGCGCATGGTGAGTGTACACTATTTAACAACGTAAGAATGAATGATTTGATTTGACTGTGTCATCCCCACTTTGGGAAACCAATTCGAGGAAGATTTGCGACATCCTGGGTACACAAAATCGGTGTGCTCTCTTCTACTCTTCCTTCGGAACATCAAGGCCCATCACAACTGCCTTGTGTGGCCAGAGGTGTGTGAAATACAAATACCCAAAATTGACAATGTTCTAAATGGCTATTAAAGATAGACACATGGGATTTGTTACTTCATAAATGCACATTTTGGTGAATACAACTGATTTAGAGATATGTATATTACAAACCATATTGAGAGTAAAAAACGAAATCTATCAGACTACAACAGACACATTTATAGTACTTTTGTCATGACTCTTATTTTCTTTGGTAACCCTAATAATAACGGTTAGAACCATCTTATGTAAAAGTGTTTTGTAACATAGGCAAACTGGAAATCATCGATTGCGGAGAGCATTTCCGGTTGCTGGTGTGGCGGAATATAGGCGACCAACAGCAATATCCTCCTAATGATGGCCGGCGTGCCAACCAACATGTCCGATCAGTCATCTTTTATCGGACAGAGCCAACTTGAAGAAATTAATAGGTTATTTCATCAGACCATGACAACTGGCAGAGATAAACGTCTTACTGGTGCCATCGTAGGCATGTTCATGTTTCGTAAACTCGTTCAAGGGATAACGGCAACTTACACCCCAACGATTCATCACCAACACGCGTTTCAGATAGCATGTAGGTCACGCCGGGAGTGATGGGCACCCCTGCCTCTACAGCAACATGTCCACTGACACTCCTATAGCAAGCAGTGGGGTTCCACAAATCCACGTTAGTCGCTAGAGGCGCTGATAGGCAACTAGACCCTAGTTGCGTATCAGCGCCTCTAGCGACTAACGTGGATTTGTTTGCATGTTTTGCGAAACACTTGTTTAAATCATCCTCAATTAGCTGTTGAACTCGTATGACTCCGAACCTCACACATAGCTAAATATGGATATAGTCTAACAAGTCCGTCAATGTGAATAATATGTAAATTAATGTACATTTACAGCCGAATGAGCCGATGGAACGTCGACTGGTGGCCCGACAGGTGTGCTAGAACGATTCCGGGACGGATGTATAAAATCATCTACAGCTCGCCGTATGCTTCATACTAGACTGCTACTTCACACATAGTTAAAATATTGATATCGTATAACATGCCCGTCATTATGAAAGCATAATGTCTACACTAATGCACATTTACAGTACCTTAACTTGAAGAAAATAAAAACGCAAATATGTGGGGAGGAGATATGATTATGTACTTTTGCCAATGCAAGGGTCCCTTAGAAATAGAATATATCCCAGTGCAGGTGTGTACAGGTATGTTCTGTTGAACACCCTGGTGTATGACAAGTGACGTGGCTGCAATAGCGCAACTGTAAACACGCTGAAAGGTCTACCAAAGCAAGAGGTTAATCCATTCAGTTTGCCAGATCTACTCAACATAACAACTGGTGGGAAATGTCAGTCCCTGGATTTGCTTAAAGCTAAATTAAATGGAGTAGCAGCTCTGGGAAGTGTTGGGAACGACTGAATTCCTAACGTTTGCTGCAGAAAGGCAAAAAGAATACAAAAAGTAGTTAAGTCTCAACAGAGCACGCTCCATTGAACATGTGCTATATATTTTAATCCTGGTTTTACTACTATATAAGTATGTCACTTTCAGCAAAGAGAATCCATTTGCAGTAATTGTCAGTGCTATGCTCAAGGACCATTTCCATCCTTTCTTCCATGGCACAAGATCACATGCACTTGGGATAGATGATGAGTATTAGGTTGTTAGCGCATGGTGAGTGTACACTATTTAACAACGTAAGAATGAATGATTTGATTTGACTGTGTCATCCCCACTTTGGGAAACCAATTCGAGGAAGATTTGCGACATCCTGGGTACACAAAATCGGTGTGCTCTCTTCTACTCTTCCTTCGGAACATCAAGGCCCATCACAACTGCCTTGTGTGGCCAGAGATGTGTGAAATACAAATACCCAAAATTGACAATGTTCTAAATGGCTATTAAAGATAGACACATGGGATTTGTTACTTCATAAATGCACATTTTGGTGAATACAACTGATTTAGAGATATGTATATTACAAACCATATTGAGAGTAAAAAACGAAATCTATCAGACTACAACAGACACATTTATAGTACTTTTGTCATGACTCTTATTTTCTTTGGTAACCCTAATAATAACGGTTAGAACCATCTTATGTAAAAGTGTTTTGTAACATAGGCAAACTGGAAATCATCGATTGCGGAGAGCATTTCCGGTTGCTGGTGTGGCGGAATATAGGCGACCAACAGCAATATCCTCCTAATGATGGCCGGCGTGCCAACCAACATGTCCGATCAGTCATCTTTTATCGGACAGAGCCAACTTGAAGAAATTAATAGGTTATTTCATCAGACCATGACAACTGGCAGAGATAAACGTCTTACTGGTGCCATCGTAGGCATGTTCATGTTTCGTAAACTCGTTCAAGGGATAACGGCAACTTACACCCCAACGATTCATCACCAACACGCGTTTCAGATAGCATGTAGGTCACGCCGGGAGTGATGGGCACCCCTGCCTCTACAGCAACATGTCCACTGACACTCCTATAGCAAGCAGTGGGGTTCCACAAATCCACGTTAGTCGCTAGAGGCGCTGATAGGCAACTAGACCCTAGTTGCGTATCAGCGCCTCTAGCGACTAACGTGGATTTGTTTGCATGTTTTGCGAAACACTTGTTTAAATCATCCTCAATTAGCTGTTGAACTCGTATGACTCCGAACCTCACACATAGCTAAATATGGATATAGTCTAACAAGTCCGTCAATGTGAATAATATGTAAATTAATGTACATTTACAGCCGAATGAGCCGATGGAACGTCGACTGGTGGCCCGACAGGTGTGCTAGAACGATTCCGGGACGGATGTATAAAATCATCTACAGCTCGCCGTATGCTTCATACTAGACTGCTACTTCACACATAGTTAAAATATTGATATCGTATAACATGCCCGTCATTATGAAAGCATAATGTCTACACTAATGCACATTTACAGTACCTTAACTTGAAGAAAATAAAAACGCAAATATATGGGGAGGAGATATGATTATGTACTTTTGCCAATGCAAGGGTCCCTTAGAATGATAACCCGGGGTTGACAGGTAGTTGTTGAAACCCTGTAACAAGTGACGGCTCAAAGCAAGTAAACACGTGCAGGTCTACCAAAAAAGGTACATTCAGTTTGGATTCTAACTAAATGTGGAATGCAGCCCTGGATTTGTTGAAATTAAATGTACGTTGGGAAGGTGGGAAGATAATCTAGTTTGCTCAAAGGCAAAAAAATAAAGTGTTAATTAACGGCTCCATTAATGTATTATTTTACCGGTTTCATTATAATTGTCATTTAGCAAAGGACCATTTCATATTTCATGCAGTCAAGGCATTTCATTTTTCATGGAAAGTACGCATGGGATAATATTATAGGTTAGATGGTGTTACTTTAACAACTAGAAAAATTTGATGAGTTCACCCCCTGGGAAAAAATCGGGAGTTTCACTCCTGGGACACAAGGCCCTCACTCTTCTTCGGATAGGCATCAAACCCTTGTGTGCCAATGGAAATAAATACCCAAATGAATGTTAATGCATAAATGCACATGGGATTTGTTTATAATGAATTTTGAATAATATTAAGAATTATATTACAAACCAATTTAAAAAACATTTCAGACTCAACTTTAGTACTTTTTATGACTCTTATTTTTTTGGTAACCTAAAAAACGGAAACCATCTTGAAGGTTTTGTACTGGATGGCCGATTGCGGAAGCATTTCCTCTGTGTGGCGGATGGCACCAACAGCAATATCCTCTATATCGGCGAACCAACTGCATATATTTTATCGGACAAGCCAACTTGAAGAATAAAGGTTTTCTGCCATGAAACTGAGTACGTTTACTGGTCCAGTAGGCATTCATCAAATCTCAGAAACGGCAATACACCAGTCACCCAAGGTTTCAGCTTAGCACCATGTGCACCCGCCTCTAAGCAACATGTCCACAATCCTATGCAAGCGTGGGGCCACAAACCAGTTGCGTAAGGCCTAACTGACTTTGCGTTCACCTTAATACTGATTGTTTGACTTAATCACCTCAATAGCTGATGTATGCTCAACCTCATGTAAATATGAATATTACATCGCAATGAAATGAATATATGCCCGAATGGCGAGACGGACGGTGCAAGTCTAGACGCCGAGTTATAAATCACTCACCTAGTTAATGATGTACTCCCATTAAAATATTAATCTTACATCCCGTCATTATGAAAGCATAATGTCTACACTAATGCACATTTACAGTACCTTAACTTGAAGAAAATAAAAACGCAAATATATGGGGAGGAGATATGATTATGTACTTTTGCCAATGCAAGGGTCCCTTAGAAATAGAATATATCCCACTGCAGGTGTGTACAGGTATGTTCTGTTGAACACCCTGGTGTATGACAAGTGACGTGGCTGCAATAGCGCAACTGTAAACACGCTGAAAGGTCTACCAAAGCAAGAGGTTAATCCATTCAGTTTGCCAGATCTACTCAACATAACATCTGGTGGGAAATGTCAGTCCCTGGATTTGCTTAAAGCTAAATTAAATGGAGTAGCAGCTCTGGGAAGTGTTGGGAACGACTGAATTCCTAACGTTTGCTGCAGAAAGGCAAAAAGAATACAAAAAGTAGTTAAGTCTCAACAGAGCACGCTCCATTGAACATGTGCTATATATTTTAATCCTGGTTTTACTACTATATAAGTATGTCACTTTCAGCAAAGAGAATCCATTTGCAGTAATTGTCAGTGCTATGCTCAAGGACCATTTCCATCCTTTCTTCCATGGCACAAGATCACATGCACTTGGGATAGATGATGAGTATTAGGTTGTTAGCGCATGGTGAGTGTACACTATTTAACAACGTAAGAATGAATGATTTGATTTGACTGTGTCATCCCCACTTTGGGAAACCAATTCGAGGAAGATTTGCGACATCCTGGGTACACAAAATCGGTGTGCTCTCTTCTACTCTTCCTTCGGAACACAAGGCCCATCACAACTGCCTTGTGTGGCCAGAGGTGTGTGAAATACAAATACCCAAAATTGACAATGTTCTAAATGGCTATTAAAGATAGACACATGGGATTTGTTACTTCATAAATGCACATTTTGGTGAATACAACTGATTTAGAGATATGTATATTACAAACCATATTGAGAGTAAAAAACGAAATCTATCAGACTACAACAGACACATTTATAGTACTTTTGTCATGACTCTTATTTTCTTTGGTAACCCTAATAATAACGGTTAGAACCATCTTATGTAAAAGTGTTTTGTAACATAGGCAAACTGGAAATCATCGATTGCGGAGAGCATTTCCGGTTGCTGGTGTGGCGGAATATAGGCGACCAACAGCAATATCCTCCTAATGATGGCCGGCGTGCCAACCAACATGTCCGATCAGTCATCTTTTATCGGACAGAGCCAACTTGAAGAAATTAATAGGTTATTTCATCAGACCATGACAACTGGCAGAGATAAACGTCTTACTGGTGCCATCGTAGGCATGTTCATGTTTCGTAAACTCGTTCAAGGGATAACGGCAACTTACACCCCAACGATTCATCACCAACACGCGTTTCAGATAGCATGTAGGTCACGCCGGGAGTGATGGGCACCCCTGCCTCTACAGCAACATGTCCACTGACACTCCTATAGCAAGCAGTGGGGTTCCACAAATCCACGTTAGTCGCGGGCATAGCAACCCAGCGTATCAGCGCCTCTAGCGACTAACGTGGATTTGTTTGCATGTTTTGCGAAACACTTGTTTAAATCATCCTCAATTAGCTGTTGAACTCGTATGACTCCGAACCTCACACATAGCTAAATATGGATATAGTCTAACAAGTCCGTCAATGTGAATAATATGTAAATTAATGTACATTTACAGCCGAATGAGCCGATGGAACGTCGACTGGTGGCCCGACAGGTGTGCTAGAACGATTCCGGGACGGATGTATAAAATCATCTACAGCTCGCCGTATGCTTCATACTAGACTGCTACTTCACACATAGTTAAAATATTGATATCGTATAACATGCCCGTCATTATGAAAGCATAATGTCTACACTAATGCACATTTACAGTACCTTAACTTGAAGAAAATAAAAACGCAAATATTGGGGAGGAGATATGATTATGTACTTTTGCCAATGCAAGGGTCCCTTAGAAATAGAATATATCCCAGTGCAGGTGTGTACAGGTATGTTCTGTTGAACACCCTGGTGTATGACAAGTGACGTGGCTGCAATAGCGCAACTGTAAACACGCTGAAAGGTCTACCAAAGCAAGAGGTTAATCCATCCAGTTTGCCAGATCTACTCAACATAACAACTGGTGGGAAATGTCAGTCCCTGGATTTGCTTAAAGCTAAATTAAATGGAGTAGCAGCTCTGGGAAGTGTTGGGAACGACTGAATTCCTAACGTTTGCTGCAGAAAGGCAAAAAGAATACAGAAAGTAGTTAAGTCTCAACAGAGCACGCTCCATTGAACATGTGCTATATATTTTAATCCTGGTTTTACTACTATATAAGTATGTCACTTTCAGCAAAGAGAATCCATTTGCAGTAATTGTCAGTGCTATGCTCAAGGACCATTTCCATCCTTTCTTCCATGGCACAAGATCACATGCACTTGGGATAGATGATGAGTATTAGGTTGTTAGCGCATGGTGAGTGTACACAATTTAACAACGTAAGAATGAATGATTTGATTTGACTGTGTCATCCCCACTTTGGGAAAACAATTCGAGGAAGATTTGCGACATCCTGGGTACACAAAATCGGTGTGCTCTCTTCTACTCTTCCTTCGGAACATCAAGGCCCATCACAACTGCCTTGTGTGGCCAGAGATGTGTGAAATACAAATACCCAAAATTGACAATGTTCTAAATGGCTATTAAAGATAGACACATGGGATTTGTTACTTCATAAATGCACATTTTGGTGAATACAACTGATTTAGAGATATGTATATTACAAACCATATTGAGAGTAAAAAACGAAATCTATCAGACTACAACAGACACATTTATAGTACTTTTGTCATGACTCTTATTTTCTTTGGTAACCCTAATAATAACGGTTAGAACCATCTTATGTAAAAGTGTTTTGTAACATAGGCAAACTGGAAATCATCGATTGCGGAGAGCATTTCCGGTTGCTGGTGTGGCGGAATATAGGCGACCAACAGCAATATCCTCCTAATGATGGCCGGCGTGCCAACCAACATGTCCGATCAGTCATCTTTTATCGGACAGAGCCAACTTGAAGAAATTAATAGGTTATTTCATCAGACCATGACAACTGGCAGAGATAAACGTCTTACTGGTGCCATCGTAGGCATGTTCATGTTTCGTAAACTCGTTCAAGGGATAACGGCAACTTACACCCCAACGATTCATCACCAACACGCGTTTCAGATAGCATGTAGGTCACGCCGGGAGTGATGGGCACCCCTGCCTCTACAGCAACATGTCCACTGACACTCCTATAGCAAGCAGTGGGGTTCCACAAATCCACGTTAGTCGCTAGAGGCGCTGATAGGCAACTAGACCCTAGTTGCGTATCAGCGCCTCTAGCGACTAACGTGGATTTGTTTGCATGTTTTGCGAAACACTTGTTTAAATCATCCTCAATTAGCTGTTGAACTCGTATGACTCCGAACCTCACACATAGCTAAATATGGATATAGTCTAACAAGTCCGTCAATGTGAATAATATGTAAATTAATGTACATTTACAGCCGAATGAGCCGATGGAACGTCGACTGGTGGCCCGACAGGTGTGCTAGAACGATTCCGGGACGGATGTATAAAATCATCTACAGCTCGCCGTATGCTTCATACTAGACTGCTACTTCACACATAGTTAAAATATTGATATCGTATAACATGCCCGTCATTATGAAAGCATAATGTCTACACTAATGCACATTTACAGTACCTTAACTTGAAGAAAATAAAAACGCAAATATATGGGGAGGAGATATGATTATGTACTTTTGCCAATGCAAGGGTCCCTTAGAAATAGAATATATCCCAGTGCAGGTGTGTACAGGTATGTTCTGTTGAACACCCTGGTGTATGACAAGTGACGTGGCTGCAATAGCGCAACTTTAACTTAACAAAAATCATCCAGAAAAAATTATTCGTTTTTCTAATATTTACCCATAACAGATATAAATACTCATTCATGAACAACTTTGTTAACATCTTGTTCTGTATCACTTTTATAGTTTTGTTCCAACTTAAACTGGAGATTGGCAATTAGTTTATATTCGTCTATCTGTTATCCACATGATTGCTGATGTCAGATTTGTCAGTGGTGGTCATCATGTAACATCAAATATGTGAACATTTTAATCTCATTTTTGAAAGAAAAAAGTATTATTAGAGAAAAAAAAGTATTATCAGAGAAATTGTAATATATATATCTACTATCTTTGTTTTATGTAAGACAAACATAATTTCTCTTCTAAGCCTTACAGTTGCATGAACTCTAATAATGTATCTATGGCTAAAATATGTAACATGAGTGGCAATGTAACGTGAGTGACGTCATGTGATGTGAGTGACGTCCTCATATTAATTCTGGTTGTAAATGCCTAGTAAACAGCTAGGTTAGTAGCCTAGGTCTAGTGGCCATGTTATTCAAATCAATTATATAATAACAAAATGAAATTACCCAAGCTGTATGCAGAATTTCCTGGTCTAGCAACATGTCTGCAAATGTTGTCTATGAAGTATGGAAGACATTTGGATCATGTACCTTCATCTAGTTTTGTGTGAACAATATCAGTTAATCCATCAGATGAATTACATATTATTTTAATAGATTTGGTTGATGAACATAATCATAATGTCATGCATATACTAATTAATTACTGCTTTATGACAATTTTCAATCTAACACATGTTAGATGTGATGGTGTTGATTGACAGCATAGGCTTTTTGTTTCAGCTAGTATAAAACTTCACGTTTGCATGGATTTCGTGCCATAACAATACAATTCATGAATTTTTGACATGTTTGATAAATTATTCACAAAGGCACTCCAGTAAACCACTTTATAGACAAGTGACAAGTTAAAGTGTGCACCCAGTGCACCAATAACTTTGGTGATCAATGAAAGGGATAAATTCATTGTTCTGTTATCCTAACTTTGACCTTGTGCCTTCTTCTTTTCTTAGAATGACTCTCTGGTGTCGAGCGGCAAAATCGTTACGAGGGCATGAGCTAACGAAAACGTTGAATATGATATGCCCAAAGCCACGCATACCCTTCAAGTGAAAATGGATGAGAAGCAAAATTAAGAAACGAGAAACTGCTATATATATCCGCTCAAAAGAAGCTGCAGCAAAAAGACGATATGCTGCAAAGATGCTTTCGTACGGTGCATCTTTGTTGCATGCAATGACTAATCAGAAGCAACCGCCTGGTGGATCATCATCAGCAACAATGGCGTCAGAAATAAACGTTCTTGTCAATACCAACAAGGAGAATACAAAACAACTGATTGAACTATTCCAGGGGCATGGATCCCTCTTGAATACTACAAGCAGGCGATACCACTGGTGTGCACGTCGGATGGCGACAATGACGATTACAATAGCAATGATAGCTTCTGAAGGCTGAAGCTTCACTGGTGAATGCAGAGTGTTTTCCATCATATAGCCTCTACAAGGCTTGGCATAGGCGGTTTTTTTTTATAACTTTGTGGCATAATGCCATGCATATAATCGCGTTAGCGTTTTTGAATTTTAACAAAAATCTTGTGAAATGATACCGTAAGTTATTAAGTCACAAACAACTAATCTGTCAAAATTGGTGAAAAACAAATTGCATAAGGTAGAAACCGAGTGGTCCCGTATAAAAATAGACCAATGTCAGACTCCAAAACAATCTTTTACAAAGATGTCAGCATAAAAACCGTGCGCTCCTAACCTTGGCCGTACGGCCAAGGTTAGGAGCGCAGAATAATACCTTTTCTTGTTTGTTGGGTAATAGCTCAGATGAGCTGATGTTACGAAATTCACATGTAAAACGTTGTTAAATAAAGCTTCTTGTATCTTATAGCCTACACTCTGTTAGTCTGTAGGTTTTGTTTGCTTGGCATTTAACTAACGTTACCATTCCAACTGTATCATTTTAGGATGATCCAGACTAAGAGAATGACACTTCGCTTGAGGAATCATTAACACGTGCTGTACCATCCGAGGCGGAGATGAGAAGACATTTCCATGACTCAGTGGCATGACAGCCAACATCAACAGTCAGACTACAATACAAGGACACAGAAGACGACAAATTCGGAGTGGTAGCAACTACTCCTTCACCATCAGTATCTACGAGATATACTCCAACCAGTGCAAAGAAAAAAATAAGACAACCGTGCGAGGCATTAACCACAGTTCATCGAATTGCTCAAACGGACCCCACGTCTTGGGGTCCGTCCTAGACCTAGACAGTGCCAGACTGGAGTGGCTTCACGCCTTGAGGGTCAATTTAAGCTCATATGAATAAATCGTAGATGATAAATGGTCACGATGAGCCTGCAAAAATAACTTCCAAAATTAATCAATGCCAATGACAAATAAAAGAAAGACATTAATTTTCTTTTATTGTACAATAATGAACTTACATTTCATTGCCAAAATTCTGATAATAAGCAGATGAATACCAAACATAGTGACAATTTTTGATACGGTAACTTCAAAATGAATACAGCCTGTGTCTACATCAGACTCTCTGAAGAGTCACACATCGTTTGTGGCAAGTATGTCCATATAACAGAAACAAACGAACACAATAAAGCAGTCGCCTTCAATTTGAACAAAGTTTCACTTGAGCTCACAAAACAGAACACAGTTCACTTTTGGTCTGATAGCTGTGCAGGTCAGCTCAATAGCAAGTGCTCTGTTTTCATTAGCTGCCAAAGATGGACCCCAATTTTATGGTCTTGTAATTACTTTGAAAGTCACCATATGAAGGAGGCTGTGAATGGTCTGGGTGGTGTGCAAAGAACAGTTTTTCAAAATGTGAATGCTTAAAAGGTAATGGCATATCACCATATAACTTATTTTGTTGACACAAAAGTAGGTGTATTTGAATAAAAACAGTACTGTCATTGTTTGAATAAATTATGTTGGAATAAAATATGCAATAAATAACGAGGTGTTGGTACAATATCTGTGCACTCTAAATATGCTAGTAGGGCCTACTGAATATAATTTATATAATTATATACCTCCTAGTCTCGCTTAACCGACTGTCGGTCGGCTGCGGAACTATGCCGAGAAGACAGTCTGGTTACTTAGTCGGCTTTTGTTTGTTTATCCGCGTGATCTATACAATGCTGCTATCACGGACAGTGGTTAATCCTGCCATAATTTCTATTTTAATAAACAACTGCAAATTTGTATTTCTATTTATTTTGTGTTAATATAAGTTTAATTTTGAATAGTGTTTATAATAGAGCATTATTTGATAAAAAAGGTATCCTTATTTAAGTTGTATGTTATTCGTGTGGGGCTAAACAATACTGCCACCTCACGGATACTGGTTAATCCTGCCGTAATTCTTATTTTATAAACAACTGTAAATTTGAATTTTTTACTTAAGATATCATTATCTTGTAAAAGTATATCGTTATTTGAATTTTTATTTCGTAGTTGGCCTGAGAGCCAATCAGTGTCTCTACCCTAATCTGGGGTAAGGCCTAACAAATGCAGACCCTTTCTTTCCCCAGGCAGAAGTAAGGGGTTTAAAAGTGCTGCCACCTCACGGAGCCTGGGTAACTGAGGCTATATACCTCCTTGCTAAATAAAACCCTCACAAGATGGTGTTATATGTGAAAGCTAATTTTTAAGGCACTGGGAATGTTTCTTATATAACCATTTTCAACCATCCACATAGTCCTATGTGTGTAATAGTATTTATTTTTTAAGCATGTCCAGGATGTTTGAAGTTTTTTATAGAAATATTGTAATTATGTTGAAGGAAAAATTATGAAGATGTCCATGCCATTGCAATAGTGTTATGATAAAACGGAAAGGATGCTTTATAGCTAAACGTACCTACATAATTGTATAGCATGAAATCTGCAAAATACTGCGGTGAATTACTGATCGGTCCCATTTAAAGGCAGGTTCCGGTTGCTGACAAATTATTATTGCATTTTGGCTGTGCATTGGCGTGATGTGTAGATGCGGAATCCACTTTCAAAGGCAGTATTTATGCAATTACAATGTCAATGACCAAAAGAATTATGCAAACACCCATGAGTGTCAATGAAGCACATAGTATTTGTTAAATATATGTTGGCAATGTCTTAATACAAAAATAACGCAGATATCTCTGCCTAAATTAACAAACAAAACACTTATGAAAAAGGGACCTATTTATTAGGACACGTTATCAAAGTTACGAAGAAATAATTACACTGGCCAGCCCACGAGTTGAAGACGTGAATCAAAACATGCCTATTTTTCCAATATATGAAGAAACATTTGCAAAGTATAGCGATATTCAAAATATATAACACTTATGTTATTCCACTTGTGCAAATAAATTGTTAAAATGGTATATTTTGGCGAAATACTTACAAAATATACCCCCTCGACCTCGAGATAACATCGTGCGAACAAATTTTCGTGCCACTAGTCGAAATGTTAACGCGGTGGTGGTAATAATTACATGATTTAATCAAATTTAACCAGACTGCCATCCGAGAGTGAACTCCAGATGGCATGTGGACAAGGGAGCCTTCGGCATATTGAGAATCCAACATATATTATCTATATATATTCCGCGTTTTGAGTTATTTATAGATGTTGTTTTTAAATACGCCACACTCCCCGCAGCTCAAGAGTCAAGGTCGGCTGTTAGGGACCATTACTAATTATGCAACGGGGGCCAATGAGTATTCCATATAATATGTTATTTATTTTGAAAATGTTTATTCACAAACCTCATTTTACATCTTTTTTTAATCAGATTGCTTGTGTATGTGCCAAATGTATCTGTTTTGCGCATGCTATGACTATGTTACAGATGATATGGCGGTAATTACAAGCGATATCACTTAACTTATGTG
Organism: Ridgeia piscesae; assembly: GCA_025642075.2. Classification (NCBI taxonomy): domain Eukaryota; kingdom Metazoa; phylum Annelida; class Polychaeta; order Sabellida; family Siboglinidae; genus Ridgeia; species Ridgeia piscesae. The sequence continues at coordinate 24,417 of JAODUO010001020.1, forward strand.
TTCGACTCGCGAGCGTGTTCGACTGGCGCCTCATTCAGTCATTGACTAGTATATACGTCATAAGTTCCACGCCATATATACCAATATTCTTATTTTAACTGTTTCTAGAGCAGCATTTACGAAAACAAATCATAACTTATGAAGTTTCGACGCCATTTTCATGAAAAAATGGCGCTAAGAAATTCGTAAGTCGTTCGAGAATACCTGCCCTGATTCATGTTTTCTAACTGAATGAAAACAAGTAGTAACACTACGGTATGATCTCAATGTCACTAAAGGTATAACATTACCTTATGCAAATGATTGTCATCTTATCACAGCTCAAATGTATTCGTAGCTATCTTCTGCGATTTATGCATCATACGGTTTGACGTTTCACCTCGATGATCGGCGCCTTGCGTCTTCGACCGTTGCCGTTGGCTATGCCGAGGCGAGTGACGTCAATAATAGAGAAACGATAAATTCGTATTCTCGAATATCCATTATTCAATTGTGAGATTTAGATATCTTTATATGAAAAAATCCACGTTTGATAGAAATGTTTATTGCTATGCAAGTTTGTTAAACTAACAACACAGTCTATTCTAACGAGAATAATCAATCTTGTTTTGAAATGAAGCGTTCGAAATAATGATTGTTTTTCACCACCTAGTGAATAATTCTGAAATCACAGATACGTATTACCAAGAACGTTCACTAGGTGGCGATTATGGCTCTGGGCAATTATATGTGCATACATTATGAAAATTGGGCGTAGCAGTAGGGTCTACGTGCAGTATTTTTATAGCAGTGTTTGTTTTAGTAGTTGGCTGCTATATATGCCATGACCTAGTTTAATTTGGTTAAAGGGCAACACCGTCAACGGTTTGGTGTTCTGCACCTAAAAGAGTTTACACAAACTAACCATCTGCATCTAAAATCAAATTGTTCACATCAGTGGTTTACTCGGAAAGTGGTCTTATAGTGGAAACATGTAGCAAAACCACCGACACCCTGAACGGGACCATCTTAGCCCATGCAACCAATCAAAACGCAGCTTCTATCTGCGCTTTGGGAAAATAATACGTCACCGAGTCGTCTGCTGGTTCAGCTGTCATAACGAAGGAGAGCCAAGCGGTTCGTTAAAAGTGTCTTTTGTCGGTTTACAACGAAATCGCGACAGCAATATGCCAAACTTGTAGCAACAATACAGGGAAAGACAGTATCAGTGAGTTGTCTTTTTTTGTTACCTTACCTTTGTATCAACCATAACTGAAACCGTGGTCCAGTGGATTCGTTGGAATTGACATTCACCGATACAGTGCGAATGCCAGACGACCGGGTTGGATTGACCTATCCATGAACACGACCACCAACAGCCGCCAGACTTCTCCTCACATATCACACACACACACACATATATATATATACATACACTACGTTACCAAAAAATTACTTGCATTCCTCTAAGAATAAGAAGAATACTACCCACAGGGAATATTGAAAAATAAATACTAAAATAAATGTGTCTATATAATTAACACAAATGACATATTAGTCATAAAAATACCATGCAAATACCATAACAACAATAGTGATAAATGAATATAAAGGTATGGTTAATATTAATAAATATTTAAAATGGTAAAATAATTAAAATAGTTATGACGTAACAATAATTTTCATTCAGCACAAACACACACACATGATGCATAAGACATATTACTCAAGCTATTTTTCTACTTATGAATGATATATCCACCACCAGATATGTAATAATAATAATTTTGGACAACACACTTTAGTAATTATTTGAGCAATAAATGACTGAAATTTAAACAGAATATGAATATATGAGAAATGTGTGTTGGTAGAAAAAGATTTTGTTGCATTTAAAAACAAAAACAAATTATATCCAATTTGTTTAGTTATTATTGTTAAAACATTGCTTACGTAATATAAGCTTGCATGCTGGCAGCATATGCGGGATGTATATAGAATTTTTTTTTTTTAAACAATGCGACATTATCAAACAAAACGTAATTTCCATACTTTTAAATCTTGCTATATTTCGGATGATAACATGAGGGAATCAATAGGCTACATTCGTTGTAACTTTCGTTTCTATTGTGTCGTCGATTTGTTGCTATATCTGCAAGACAAAACAACACATTTTCTAATTGACTGTGTATCCATTATATGTTTACAAGAGCGGGTTTTCGATTTGCTGCAATCTATGTCAGCGACATCTATTGCGTGCGCCGCTGACACGTCATTTTCAGCGCGCATTTTCACTAAATCACGGACGATAGGTCACCAAATAAATATACGACCCATTTGAATACTTAAACCATCGTGTAAGTACTAAACTGTCGTTTTAATGATACTAAATGTGTACTATTTAAAGCTGAGTGAACGACATAAAGACTGCTCAACCAATGCATGCCTCAGTTCAACACGAGATCCGGTCACTGCTAACAGGTGAAAACAACGATTGCGTGAACAATTTGCGTGGTCCCTAGTTGCGTCTGCCAAGTAGTGGCTCACTGTACGTGGGTACATTTTAATCAGAAACGAACCGTGGCTATGAAAACGGTCGCCCGAGACGAGTGGTCACTCATGAATGACAGCGGTCGCACAATACAGGTTTTACTGTGTATGCTAGACTTATTATTATTATGTATTTTATGACTAATAGGCAATTTAGTTAATTATATAGATACATGTATTTTTATTATTTATTTTAAAATATTACCTGTGGGTAATATTCTTCTTATTGCATATTTTTGCAACCTGAACAAAAGGAAAGCCAGTACTTTTAAAAACTTATTTACCGAGTGATGTCAAAGTGCTATATTAGGCCTGGCCCTGGATACGGGTTATCTGGGGACGTCCTCGCCTGGCTGACATCTTACTTGTGTGATCGGACATATGTCGTACGAGTAAAGAGTGGCGTGTCGGAAGCAGACATCATAACTACAGGAGTGCCACAAGGGACAGTCCTTGGACCGCTACTGTTCAACGCGTACATCGCCCCACTGACGACACTTTTATAAAAGCACAATATTCGCCACCACCTATACGCAGACGACACCCAACTGTACATCACTTTCCTACCAACCGACCACACACAAGCCCTCGCGCGTATGGAAGCCTGCGTACAAGATGCGAAAGCATGGCTCTGTGATAACGGACTCGTGACGAATGACAACAAGTCACAAACCATTGTCATCCATTCATCAAGCCTGCGTACACCAACCTCGTTAACCCGCGTCAACATATGTGGCCAGCTCGTCGAAACTTCCCCTGTTATACGGGATCTAGGATTCAACGTCGACGCAAACCTAAATATGACGTCACAAGTGGCCAACGTGTGTCGCTCCGCCTACTACCATCTGTCACGAATCGCCAAGATACGAGACTCCATCAGTACCACTGTATGTAAGAGTCTCATACACGGACTCGTAGTTTCGCGACTCGACTACGGCAACGCGATATTATACGGCATAAGTGATCGTCACATGCACCGTCTGGAAATGTCCAGCGGTCTGCGGCACGAATTGTCAGGCAAATTCGGTGGGGCGACCGGCAGTCCATGACAACAATACTGCGGCAGTTACACTGGCTGCTTGTCAGAAAGCGAATCGATTTTAAACCACGTGTTTAAACTACTTGTACTTGTGCACAGGGCCATATACAATGGCACGCCGGAGTATCTTGCGGCACTGCTACGCCGCCACACACCTCCCCGTTCGCTGCGCTCTGCAGGCGGGTTACTGCTAGAGGTGCCCAGAGTCAACCTGGAACGTTTCGGCCGCCGTGCATTTGCCTGTGCAGGACCCACTCTGTGGAACAAACTTCCAAGGAACATACGTGACAACAGCAACATTACACAGTTCAAGAAGCAATTAAAGACATTTTTATTTTCCACATAACTAGTTTCACACAACGAACATTATATTTTAGCTAATTTATTATTACGATATATACATATATTATTTATCTTATTTACTTTTTATTACAATCAGTGCAGTATAGCGGGTTCTAATGTTTAGTCTGTAATGTCTATGTTTAATATTCATTTTTTTTAAAGAATTATATAATTTATACATAGCCAATTTTACACGGTTCTTACCATAGTGTCTCATTACTCTATATTATTATCATTATTACTGTCACCATTATTGTAATCAGTATATGCAAATTTACATGTATGTACACACCCGTGAACGGGACAGCCATCCCGGATTTGATGGTGTCAAAATAAAGTTATTATTATTATTATTATTATTATATTATTATCGTTCATGCGAATTTATCCCCAATACTTCTTGGCCCTGCTAACCTTATTGTCACGCAGTTTTATCTTATTTCTAGCATAGACACGCCTCTGTTCATGCGAACGTGATACCATTCTATTTCTAGCATACACATGCCTCTGTTCGTGCGAACGTGATACCATTCTATTTCTAGCATACACATGCCTCTATTCGTGCGAACGTGATACCATTCTATTTCTAGCATACACATGCCTCTATTCGTGCGAACGTGATACCATTCTATTTCTAGCATACACATGCTTCTATTCATGCGAACGTGATACCATTCTATTTCTAGCATACACATGCCTCTATTCGTGCGAACGTGATACCATTCTATTTCTAGCATACACATGCCTCTATTCGTGCGAACGTGATACCATTCTATTTCTAGCATACTCATGCTTCTATTCGTGCGAACGTGATACCATTCTATTTCTAGCATACACATGCCTCTGTTCATGCGAACGTGATACCATTCTATTTCTAGCATACACATGCCTCTGTTCGTGCGAACGTGATACCATTCTATTTCTAGCATACACATGCCTCTATTCGTGCGAACGTGATACCATTCTATTTCTAGCATCCACATGTCTCTGTTCACGCGAACGTGATACCATTCTATTTCTAGCATACACATGCCTCTGTTCACGCGAACGTGATACCATTCTATTTCTAGCATACACATGCCTCTGTTCACGCGAACGTGATACCATTCTATTTCTAGCATACACATGCCTCTATTCGTGCGAACGTGATACCATTCTATTTCTAGCATACACATGCCTCTGTTCATGCGAACGTGATACCATTCTATTTCTAGCATACACATGCCTCTATTCGTGCGAACGTGATACCATTCTATTTCTAGCATACACATGCCTCTGTTCATGCCTCTATTCGTGCGAACGTGATACCATTCTATTTCTAGCATACACATGCCTCTGTTCATGCGAATGTGATACCATTCTATTTCTAGCATACACATGCCTCTATTCGTGCGAACGTGATACCATTCTATTTCTAGCATCCACATGCCTCTGTTCATGCGAACGTGATACCATTCTATTTCTAGCATACACATGCCTCTGTTCATGCGAACGTGATACCATTCTATTTCTAGCATACACATGCTTCTATTCGTGCGAACGTGATACCATTCTATTTCTAGCATACACATGCCTCTGTTCATGCGAACGTGATACCATTCTATTTCTAGCATACACATGCCTCTATTCATGCGAACATTGATACCATTCTATTTCTAGCATACACATGCCTCTATTCGTGCGAACGTGATACGATTCTATTTCTAGCATCCACATGCCTCTGTTCACGCGAACGTGATACCATTCAAAGTAGGACCAAGTAAAACTAATAATAATGAATAATAACTACCAAAGTCACGGTGAAGGCATTCATTTGTTCGGCGGCGGACAGCCCAGTTCGTTTAATCTTAGACCTAGCTGGCCGGTGTCCGGCTCAGCCTCAGTCTATGCTGTGTTTACCCGGTACCTTCTAGAACATTAACTGTGGCGGACGTTTATGAACAATATAATTATGTACATAATTCTTAACGACATATACTGCAATGTGTCTAATGATAAAAGATTTATATCATTTAGATACAGAAGACTTGATATTTACAAACCTTCTTGCACTCTGACTTGGCTGCGCGCTCGTAGGAAAATGTCCGTGGACGACTGTGGTCGATGACTAAATATCGTTTGCACAGCTCAATGCTTCAAAACTCGACGTCGCCGTCGTTTCTGCGGATCTTGACCCACTATACGGTGAGAAACATCCCATTCGAAGCAACTTTCTTCGAAGTGCGCCAAACAATGTAAGCTGCATTTCGAGGGCTTCCATCCATGATCTAGCCCGTCCACAGTTACGAAGCCAAGCATTGCTTCAGTTGTGGTCTCTCCAACGGGGAGTGAAACTATGACAGCTCTTTGTTTTTTACATTTGTATTACATTTTTATAACCATATTATGCTGAGCAGTACGGCATAATGTATTATCGCAAATCAACAGACAAAGACGGACTGTGCGTATCTCATAACGTTGTGTTTACTGCTGCTATAGTGAACTGGAAAGCACCGGATACGTCATCGGACATGTGACTTCTGCTCTGCTGATTGGTCAGGCTCATCAGCGCTTTGATGAAAGCCTCCGTGCAGTGGCTGATTTCAGTAATATTTTCCACCTTAAAATTATATTACCAGTAAGCCACTGACGTTACAAATGTGATTACCATTCGAAATGGTTGGATTGTATTACCGTTTTGACGTGCATAGCATGTCACTTTTCCCTTTTAGATACCTTTAACTAATGGCGTATAATATGATACCTGCATGCACCTTCAAACGATAATAATCACTTTCTCTAATTGTCCGTTTATAGTGAATTTTTTCAGATTTTATTCTTATTTTAGTGTTTGATTTTTATACATACCATTACCCTATTTTTAGCTATTGGTTTATAATATGAATACCTGCACATACCTCCAAAAGTGTGTAATTTATCTATCTTAGCATACGTACAATAATGAAGCGTTTATAGGTCGGTTTATTTCAGATATCAGGTATTTCATTGGCTACCTGTTTGGTGCCTATATATTCTTATATTATATATGCTTCCGTTAACCTGAACGTGAATACCGGTTTGTAGGAAACACTTGTTTATTTTGTGTTCAACAAAATAACGCAGAGTCGCGCGGAGTCACGCCATGTATCGTGACCCACTTGCAGGCCCTATTACATCCAACTTTATCATTGTTCAATAGCTGGCCACGAATTATAGGCGTGGCTGCGCCATAACACTGAGTCGGACAATACGTCACGTTCTAGTTCCAATATACGCAGCGCTGCTGCACGCTTATATACGGGTACAATGGCGTACTTATACACGGACTACACACACATATACAGCAGTTAACACCAATATATCGGCGTACTTATACACGGACTACACACACATATACAGCAGTTAACACCAATATATCGGCATTTATGCAGAATTCGGACTCACCTATTTTTTGCCATTATAACTGTATATTTGCCTATACTGGATACCTCACACAAACTCTAATTTTAACATGATCAATCAGCGTTCCCAGGTATGTATATATTTCACAAATATTGCATTTTGAGACCGTTCCGATTTGCGCCAATCGCAAGCGCAGCGGTGCATGTGTTACTGCGCTGTGCACATGGAATGAGCGATAACCGGTTTTGTTTATGCCGACCGCGCTGTTTTTTCGACCTCAAAAATCTGCTAAGACGCGCTGTTTATAAAACACGAATATATGTTGGATTGGGAAGTTCTACACAACATGGGCGTCGATCGGTGGGGGACGAGGGGGACGCGTCCCCCCACTTTACAGTCCTCACACTGTATCCGTTCATACAACAAATTTAAAGGCATATATAGCGAAACTGATCACTCCCCTCCCTTATAAACTTTACATCTGTCTAGTAGAAAAATTATTAAAAGTTATACGAGTTCTGATATAAACTTCCGACTACCTAGTGGAAAATCAATACATAAATTGCTTGGTTGGCCGCAGCCCGCAACTTGATCTTAGTCCAGTAAATATTCATCATGCCGCGCTCTGTCATTTTTCACCCTTTTGTTGATATATTAATAGGCATTAGCCATCAAACATATTATAGATTATTAATTTGTGTTTGCTCTGTCCCCTTGGATTGCAGCCTGGTCACCCTTGTGGATACTTATATCGCCTACGGCGGAACCAGCGGATTCCTGCACTTGTGTAATTTGATCCCAGTTTGAGTGATGACAAAATAATTTCTTTGCCAAAAGGTGGGTTTGGGAAGTCCCACATAGGCATCCCTGTAATCTCTGCATCGTGTCACTCTATGTATCAGGCAAGCAGTGTTGAGTCCAGAGTCATACCCCCGAAATGTTCAGTGATTGGGGCGGGCCATGGCCCCTCTTCAAATATATATGTTGCCAACATAACTACTTTAAATAGCATAGCATGAAGGCCTTTGTTTATTTTAGAATTAGCAAAAGACCAACAATGAATTATGTTTTATATTTAAAGAAAAATTGTTATATGTATTTCAGGTCATATATATATATATATATATATATATATATATATATATATATATATATATATATATATATATATATATGACCTGAAATACATATAATTATATATATATATATATGTCCAAAGACAAGCAACATACATTATGACATTATAACATATATATATAATTATATGTATTTCAGGTCATATATACATATATATATATATATATATATATATATATATATATATGACCTGAAATATATATATATATATATATGAACTGAAATACATATAATTATATATATATATATATATATATATATATATATATATATATATGTGTCCATAGTCCTACCCCCGAAATGTTCAGTGATTGGGGCGGGCCATGGCCCCTCTTCAAATATATATGTTGCCAACATAACTATTTTAAATAGCATACATGAAGGCCTTTGTTTATTTTAAAATTAGCAAAAGACCAACAATGAATTATGTTTTATATTTAAAGAAAAAATTGTTATATGTATTTCAGGTCATATATATATATATATATATATATATATATATATATATATATATATATTGACCTGAAATACATATAACAATTTTTTTGTAAATATAAAATAATTCATTTTTTATATATATATATATATATAAATTGTTATATGTATTTCAGGTCATATATATATATATAATATATATATATATATATATATATATATATATATATATATATATATATATATGACCTGAAATACATATAACAATTTGTTCTTTAAATATAAAATATATATTTATATATATATATATATATAAATTGTTAATAGTATTTCACTAAAAAGGATTCATTTGAGAGTTTGCTTCCATGCCATTGATGAAATAAATATTCTGATTCATAATGTTGATACGTTGCTAGAGGATTGAAATTGAAACACAATTTTAACTGAGTAGTCCGGTAAATAGGCAGTATACTACTACAAGTACTACGTAGTGGCTAAATATGCTGTTATGTCTTATAACAAAAAACTAATATAATACAGAGACAACTCACATTTAAAATACCGGCAAGTGCTGCACGGTACCTAACATATGCATTGTCTACACCTGTTGCTCAACTGGAAGTTATGTGCAGTGAAATGTACTCACATAACGAAAGCTGCTATTCAACTGAGAATTGTAGACATTGCTCCTGACATGGGTCGACTCATCAGCAAGTTGGGGAGTTCCCAATGGACTTTCAAATAGAAATTATGAACTTCAATGCATTTTGCTTGGACTTAATGCACATTAGTCATTACCTATAATGAAGCTACAAATTATTCTTTAGTGCATATTGCATGGACTGATATTAATTAATTTATGAACTTTACTTCAGTGCATATAAGTTTATAACATGGCTTATGCACATTACCTATCATGAGAAAGAAAAAAACAGTGTGAGTATACTTCAGTGAATGCTGCACGGACTTAAGCATGTGATCTATTTGAAATGTTTTTATATATAATAATTTGCTCTTTTAATGTTGAAAGGAAGATGAATATCATTATAGTGCACACATAATGGTTTTTGGGCACGGTTTCTCTTGGTAAAAGCTGTGCAACGACGTCAACGTGGAAACCTGATGCACAGTTTCTTCTAACAATTAATTACATGCTGCTAATGTCACATCAAACTAGAAACTGTCACAAATTTGAAGAGAAATAATGACAGTAGTTATGAGGTAATGTTGAGGCTAGATAACATATTTTTTATTAATGTTATGTGTAAATGCACATTAAATTTAATTAACGGATAAATGTGAACAAACCCAGCTCTGGATGCGACACAAACATTTGACCCAGGAAGAACCATACATGGGACAGCAATTCACCCAATGCCCCATGCCTGTAAGAAGACTGGGTGGTGTTAATTTGAACAAACACAATAAAAAAAATTAATTCTGATGACAATGTCTGAATATGTTATGTCAAATGTTATAATATATATATATATATATATATATATATATATATATATATATATATATATATATATATATATACATATTATGTCCAACCAGAAGCAATACAACTATTCAATAACAGTTAATCCAATATAATATATATTATATTATATTTGTGAGTGACTGTTGAACCAGTTACTCACTCCCTCGTTCATGAATCAAACTGAAACAAAGCTGGCCCATGAGTCAGTTTTTAATGACAAGCAACACGACTATTAAATATCATTTATTGAAAAACACTCAGGTACATAAATATACATCTATATTCATTTTGTGTCTGTTGAACCAGTTACTCACTGATTCATGAGTCGGGTTTAAATGACAAGCAACACAACTATTAAATATCATTTACTCCAAAGTAATTATTTTACTGAAATATACAAAGACACGACTAGTTGTATCTAGTTGGTCGCCCTGGAATGATGTCATTGGTCATCTTGGTTGCTGATCGGACGATTAAGTCATCATTTCTGTAACAACAAAGCACTAATAAGCAAGACATTTTTATTTCTTCGTTAGCTGATGTATGGGTCTGCCTTAAAACAGCAACCACAAATCCCTGAAGATAATATCTAGAATAAATTCAACTAGCAGAACAATTTCGTCTTCCCCATCAATTTCACTCTCACCGTCCCTCCAGTATGTGACTTGAAATGCCTGTCCCTTTGCCTTTGTTTACTTCAGCCTGACTACCTTGCCATGAAAAGTGACATCTACCCCATCAATATCCCAAATATGATCCAAGTACTTACCTACGAAGCTAGCTAGGTTGGTGATCAGTGCCGTGATTGTGTCGGTCATTCAGTCGTCTCGGCTTCACTCATTTCCTCCAGCGGTAATGTTCCAGCTAGAACTTCCTTTACCTTCTTCTGCAACACGTTCCTCTTTGCTTTGTCTCTCCTTTGCTCCTTCTATATTTGCCTCACTGAAAGGGCTTCCATGATGACTCCTTCTCGTTTCTTATGTAATGCCCGCATGTCACGGCCGCGACCTACAACAAAATCAAACACTTTCTTCTGTTCCTCTTCGGCTTGATCGTCTAGCCATGTGGCGATTCCATTCTTGGTGAATTTCACCTTGCCATCTATAAAATCAAATATGGCATTAGGAGCGTGTCGACACTGATGATCCACCCTACCGAGAGTCTGTTCTGCAAAAATGTTGTGTGTTGGCGCAGATTCTCCTTGTGTGATGACTTCTGAAGATGGAATGGCGAGCTGTCCTCTCAAGTAGGGCTCCAGCTGTCTGTTGAGTAGTTCCTCGGCACCAACCAGCAATGATCGCATGATCAATGCCAGCATATCATTGTCTCTGTCGTCAGTGAGTGGTGCCTGCAGTGACGCGAGAACTGAATCTTGGCTCATCTGGTTATCGAAGACATCTTGTGTTGACATCTTCAGCGGGTTTCGTGGTAGTTCTCGAGGCTGCTCATGCATTTATGCATGTGTGGAATCATCTGCAGATTTGTCCTCTTTGTCGTATTGGCGTAAAACTCGCGCATCCATGGTCCGGTGAGGTATTTCCCCATCAACCCCAGACACCTCAGCTGCATCATGATGACTTCATTCCGCAAATCCTTCTGCAGTGCTGTTCTCAAGCTGGTCGTATTCCTGCTGTACTTGTCCAGGTAGAGTTGTAGCAGATCTCGTAAAAAGAAGAAAACACCTGCCAGATGAAAAATGACGTGCAGCCTGTTGCCCAACATATCTAACGATGAGTCACGGGCTGACATTCTCCTTCTTCATGAAACATTTGAAACCGGACGGATCTCCCTTTCCCTGCTTGTACCGCATCTTCGATAAGGAATAAATGACGTTCGCTGCCTTGCACTCGCTTCCAAATAACTCGCTCTTGACTTCCAGGTTGGCATCGACTTTCTTTAAAACTTGTCTGGACTTATGAGCCAGACCATCCAACGGGTGAACATTGCACTTCACCTCTAACAGGTCGACATCCAAATCGGTCTTCAACATTTCTATGACGCAGTGGTTCACGGAACATCTGTCGGTAATAGTGCTTGACAACGATGAGATGATAGTTGACTTGACTGTGTGGACATCTTGTTTCCTAAATGCTGCTTGTGTCAAGGCGATATCGTTCAAAGCATTCTTGATGTGTCCCGCGTAATCTTCTGTGGTTCCTCCTGCAAGCGCACTAATCTGCAATACCAAAGTGGGGCCATTTGCACGAGCAACATGAGCCTCGTGTATGTGCTCCCCATCTTTCGTAGTCCCATCAAACCTAAACAAAGATTTAATTCTGACATCAACACCTGTCCTACATAGATATCATTTACAACTCCCATTGCATATGTCATGTTACTAATGGTCCCTACGCTTGGCATTTCGTCAATAACTACACCTGTTGTGCCTTCTACTACAGGCTTAACTAAGAAGCTGACTGCTTCTACAGGGACTTGGTGTTCTAAACACCTGTAGCAAGCTTTCCTAACACCCACGTCATATTTGTTGTTCAGTTTTGAGGGAACTGTACTAGCCTGCCTGTCCAGTTTTAATTCAGCTATTTCATCTCTTAGGATGGATAACTCTTTCTGCTTCTAAGTCATGAACTTTTTTCAGCAAGGTTTCTACAGTTACTTGATGTTCCTGTGCGACCGACCTGGTACTTTCGACTGCATCATGTTTCACTCTTTGCATTCTACGTCTACATTCTCTTAAGGCATGTTTTGTTCGCCTCAACTCATTCTTCAGCATCGGGTGTCGTTGGAAAGTATTCGTCGTCTGGAAATATTGGTCGCTGTTTTGTCACATCCGTTGGCTGACAAAATAGCGTTTATGATTTAATAACAAATCGCCACGCACACTGCAGTCGTACTCGTGCCAACCCGCTCTAGTATAAAAACAAAACGAACCTGAATAGCAACGCGTCGAAGCATAGCGATTCAACCAGCGAACAGGACGACCACGTGAGGCACCTGAAATGCAACGATAACCAGTCATTATTAAACTAATTAATGTTGTCAGTACACCAGTACCAATATTTGGTTAAATCTAGGCTTCTAGATAAACAGTAACCAAGACTGAAAAGACCGAAACAGGTATAAGATTTATATTAGAGTACTATCATAATCTTACCTTGGAATGTGAATGCGCCGACTGTGGAGTACTGTCAACGGCTGCACTCCATACTCATCCAGTTTTTTTGCGTCGACAACGGGGTGTTTTGCGATATTATATATATATGGCAACCCGAAACATGTTAAAACATAACCATAGCCATCCTATACAGGGAGGCTTGGTGAGTGAACACTCCATTTTTGCAAAGGGCAGCATCAGGTCTTTTTTCTCATAAAGATGCCTCGGTAGTCTTGCTGGCAGTATGTTGCAAATGTTCTATTCTATGGCATCATCATACTTGGTATTATCGAATTTCACTGAAATTCACTCAATATAACAGAAACATTGTTTGCATAACTGCTAAACAAAATTAGCAACATATAACGTGCGATCACTACTAAGATATGAACAGACATAAGAACTAAAGTATAAATTTACCGAGAACAGATTACAAAGTGGCCACCTATTAGACCATTCCAGGGCCAAGCAGGAGTAGCCTTGCTCATAATTAAGAAATGGAAAAACGGAAAAACAATATAGCGAAAGTAAATAGCTTCAGCCCCTGTCTAGCAGAACTACAAAGCGACAAAAATTGAAGAATGTAAAATATATGCACCAATGTCCTGTACAGAGCATGTTATAGCCATGCAAAAGAAGTCTCGGCAGCAACTGCACTTTCTTCGAAAGTCGTAAAACGCCTCTTCTCTATGTACGACACCCGTCAATATTTAGAAAAGGACGCATGCAGTAATTCTGGAAATCTGACTGCTCAAATGAACCGACCTCACAGCAGGTAAATGTCGAGAAAAAAGTAATTTCTAAAAAAACAAATTACACATTCCCATCCGGGAAGTGTAACTGGCATAATCGGCCACACAACCAAGTTGACAGCGCGCGCTCCATTAGTAGAGGTGTTTGGACGAGCACCATTGTGTGTGTTGGCGCATGCGTACACTGGCAAGACGTTGACGTTACCACGGAGTTGTGCTTTGCGCAACTGCGTATTGACATAATCAGTGATGACGTCATTGCCGCTTCCGCCGGCCAACGTGAACGAAGTAGAAGTGGATCAGTGATAAGCCATTTTCTAAAACATTTCCTCGTTTTCCATTTCTTCGATCGCTTCATCGTCTTATTATTTATAATTACTAATATGCCGTTTCATTGCTGTTGCAGAAAACATCCACGATGATAACGAGATATGGACTACGAGCTCTTCAATGTTTGCGTCAAGGCGACGGGAACTCGAGGAAGCATTGTTCGGGAACTTCGAGCAAAAGAGACGAGAAGTCAGACACCATTCAAGATGACGTAGCGGCTGCTATGCCTTAGAGACGGTAACATTATTCATAATATCGTATGTGCATTTTAAGAGTTAACATGTGCAGATCGTCGTAATTTATTTTAGGTAACCATGGTCGGGAGGAGAGTAAACTCCTTTCGCTGTCGAACCACTGTGAAATCACACCGCATCCTCCGCGACAGGGGTTGCAGGTTGGCTGGCCGGCTTGCATATATCTTCAGCTGCAGGTATTTTAACATGATATAATTGTTATCTAACCTAAATGACTGGTTGATTGCTGACGGTGTTTTTACACCATTCGAAGTACCATTTCGTAAAATACTCAAACTGAGTAACAAAGAAGTCGTGTACGGTTTGTTTCTAACTGTCGTGCAAACAATGTAGGGGTAGGAAGATTATAACTTAATAGACACGAACGAAGGTATTGACGTCTCACAAAGCGCACCGCACCACACTTGATACAAGTTTTCACTTCCATGATATAAGCATATCATGAGTTGTGCTAACGTGCACCCCATTGAGATGTTTAAGTTCGGCGCAGTTTGATAGTCATCGTGAATCTCCATCCATTCATTATTTTCAACACAACGATGTCCGAGAAATGATCAGATCGGGTTTTTATACAATATTCCCGGGTCGGTTGAGAAAAGTGTCTTAAACGTGTTTAATATACAATCACTGCATTCGTTTATGAAGGTTAAACAATAGTATACGCTGGACACAATAATGAACATGGTTATCAATTACAAATATCTACTTCACAAGCGGGTCCCTAATCCTTTGAAATTCAGGCGTACCATGTCTGGTTTAGATTTGATTTATACAGTTGAGTAAACGGGAGCCATGTAGAATTAAAACAAGTGCCCAAGGTTTTAACACCGCAATACAGGATTCGAACCCGGGTCCTCTTAGTTGAACCTGATGGTCTAAAATGGACTAGTGATTTGCCAACAAAATACGGCGTTTATACAGGTACAAAAGAAGCCGATAAAAAGACTTCGGGGAAAGTTATTTATAATTTCGAATAATTAGTGAATTATATAGCAGGATGGGATTATCATTTAGGGGGAAAGTATCACCATGCAATCTGTGCTGTGCAACTCCATTTGGCACATAGGGAGTCTTAACTCAGTACCAAACAAGGTGGTGAAAAATTGGCATTTCCATTTCTTTGGAACTTAGGTCTTAGGTGATTACCTCCAAACAGCCCAAACTTGGGCTAACGCAGGAGTTGTTTTTTCTCTAGAATTTGTGAGTCCACTACAGGTTACACATTAACCCCCAGTGTGGGATCTTTTACTTCCCCTGGCATAGACACCAGACAGAAGGGACCACCGGCTTTTAGCGTCTCTTCCGAAAGACGCAGGCAAATGTGGGGTGAAGAAATTGCCTAAGTTTCGAAACGGCGGTAGGTGGGATTGAACCACCGTCCCCTCGATTGACATTCCGGCGCTCTACCACGCGACCACCGCTCCCCACAACAGTAAACCCGAAGCTTTGAAAATAAAATCACTATTAAACACATTTGCGGACGAAGGTCTTAATATTGTAGATATTAGAACTAAAATAGAATCTCTATTTGTCAAAAAAGTTCCGCAATTAATTAAGAGCATAACACCAGATGGACCTTCTTAGCAATGCATTGGCTGTGTATACACCTCAAAGAGCATCTAGTTCTGTTCCGCCTTTACTCACCTTAAATGTCATGGTGCTGGTTCACGTCCGGGTAATCAAGTGGGAGAGACAAGCCATCAATCGATGCCACTTTGAAGACTTTCAATGTTATTAGTAAGATCATTCTTTCAAATTAAACCATTACTTAGAAGTGTATCAGCTTAGAACATGTTCAATGCTATTCTTTTTAGTTTGACTTGCTCGGCGCAACATATTCGTCACATCCCATAATCGTTCGACGGACACCCACGCGTGCTCGGACAGCCAGTCTGTGCCACGCCCCACGAACGTCGCCCGGTACAAAATTACGTAACAGGAACAGGAGCGCCAGCTACCGATGTCGCTTCGATCACCGCAGCAACTTGTCTCTTGTTTCCGCCGGCCGCATCTATTCACACCTCGAAGTGCTGACCCAGGGAATATCATCGGGCAACAGGATCGTGTTTACAAACACGCCGAACGCTGATATATACATGTGTATATATATATATATATATATATATATATATATATATATATATATATATATATATATATATATATGAATACACAGCGCGATGTGTACATATTGAACTTTGCAGATACGTTATACACTCTGCAACTTGACGCATACACAGTAGTCGCCTTCTTTTACGGCCCCCTCGCTATCGGCCACCCGGATTATACGGCCACATTTTCATTGCAATAGCATTTTCTAATACAAACTCCTCTCACCAGCGGCCATCCGGCTAACGTGGGCAATGATCACGGTTGGATGACGAATCTTCACCTCTTCAGCCAATCGCAAGACAACAACTGCAATCTTTAACTACAAGTCAAAAACTAATTAAGAAGGCCTACCATACACACTCGTCGTTCTTGGCAAAACATCACATAGACGGTATTGTTGCAATGTTAGATGTCTCGGATGTTGACAACGTATGTGTGTGCTTAAAAAGGAGCGGCCAGTTTGCCTTGAAACAGGGACATTTATCGATGATTCCCCGCATCAGAAGCCATCTGCCTTATAAGGTCACTTTGGGTTTGCTGAAGGGTTGGCCATATAAGAAGTGGACTACATACATACAATTTACAAGTACACTTTCTACCACTCCACTGGTATGGGGATTAGGAGCAAGAGTCAAAAGTGTATTGTAAACAGTTCAAAATCATATAAACTCACAAACACACACAAAAACACCCACCCATATATACATACACACGCACAGGCACGCACGCATGCACGCGCGCGCGCGCACACACACACACATATACACACATTTACGCACGAACGAAAGCATGCACGCGTACACACATACATACACACACGCATACATGAATCTGTGCACACAGACTCACGTATTGATGGTAAGGGATGGGAAGATATAGTAAGGGATGGTAAGGGATGGCCACCGAACTTTCAACCCATTTCGGGAAGCAGGAGATGTGATTTCCCAGTGCTTCCACATTGAAAGGAGTTTACTCTCCTCCCGACCATAGGAGCCAGAATACTTTATAGTTGGAACCAGAATACTTAATATCTGTTATATACACAGGTTACAGGGGCGGGTCTTGGGAAGTTGCCTGGAGGGTCGACCATCTTCATGTATACGCAAGACAGTGTATTCTATATGGTGGAGACATTCACTTGAAATTGTGTGGACTGAGCCGGAGCGTCTTCACGATGCGATATTGGAGTGGCGAGGGAGGGTAACAATTACGGGGTATTGTTAAAGAAAATTGCGGCTATGTTTACATTTTCGCTGTCGGCCCTTACTCATATCGGAAGACAAGCCGGGTAGTGGGAATTTCTATTGAAATATGATCGCGACGACGTTCACAACTACAAGACTTGTAGGTTGAGCTTTCTCGCTTGCCGCACCAACGGTGTGGAAGTCGCTTCCTGCCAGTATTAAATCAGAAGGTAATAATAGTTTCTTTCCGCCGACGTCTAAAAACCCACCTCTTTAATGCTGCCTATCCTCCTTAGCCTCCTAGCTGGCTGAAGATAGACACAGAGAGGCTGTATCCCCAACAGAAGAGAGTAAAGTGGGCGATTGTGGCTGAAGAGAGAGAGAGAGAGAGAGAGAGAGAGAGAGAGAGGAGAGGGAGAGAAGATAGAGATAGGGATAGAGATAGAGATAGAGAAAGAAAGAAAGAGAGCGAGAGAGAGGTGGGGTCCACAACAGAAAAGAATAAAGGACGTGAGCATGGCTGCATGGAGAGAAAAGCGAGAACGTGAGAAAGAGCGAGAGAGTGAGTGACAGAAAGAGACGGGGATGGTTTACAGGTGTGAAGAGTGACAGTGAACGTGGCTGAAGAGAGCGAGGGAGAGAGATAAATAGGAGAGAGAGAGAGAGAGAGAGAGAGAGAGAGAGCCAGAGAATGAGGTAGAGAGATAGATAGGTTATGAATGTTGGTGAAGAGAAAGATATGACGAATGTACCTGAAAAGAAAGAGATGGTGAACACATCTAAAGTAAATGCCGTTGTAAATGCGACAGTGATGACACAGATTATGAATATGGATTTTATTAACTTGGCTTAAACCATCTGCTGACAACTTATGAAACCATCCATATGCACGAACCTGTAAGTATGCATCGTTTTCTTAGTGCATATGTATGTTGCTTTGTGCTATTAAAGTTTATCAGACAGCAGTGTGGCACTTCGGTATGCGTTTAATAATCTTTTTTGTATCTACAAGGTAATGTTTTGCCATTTATGGAATGTTTTAACAATTATGTTTCAGTCAATTTGAATCTTTCTTCCAAGGGAGTGGAAATATATGTGTAAATAACACGTGAACATTCACAGCAGAGAGACTAGAGAATAAAAATAAAACGAATAGTAATATGTTATGCTTGATCTAATGTCTTAGTTACTCTATGCTACATATAAATAACAAATATCCACATAAATGAAACCATGATCATACATTCTTAAATCCCCTCCACCTTTATATATAATTGTTCTGTGTATAAATTCTAACTTCACTACACCTGCCAACTCTTGTAGCTGTCCAGATATGCATTTGTTTATGGGATCTAGACTGCCTTGTGTATGGAACATAGCATTAATGTTGTACTTTTACACACAAAAATCTATATTACTACATTCACTACTCAACCCCTGGCACATATACATATTGTGCACATATGGGAAATAGTATGTAATAGGTATATTAGACATCACATGGTGCACACCCATGGTATCAAGCAGCTGCCACACATATTTTATGCACTTGTCAAAATTTCAATTTTCTGAGTTAAGTTGCCAACATTTTTCTATGGTCACTTCAACATGTCTTCTTTATGTGACATAAAATATACACTTGTAGGAACAGAGTGAGGGGGAGCGATGGAGAATGGAAGAGAGAAGCAAAGAGAGAGGGATGGAGAGCATCAATAGATCAGGAATACAATTTAAGTTGACCGCAAGTTAAAATCTAATAATTAGGTTAACACAATGTGGATGGGCATAAAGCTATGACTTTTGTTATGATATTTGCATAGAAAAGTTTTATTTGTTCACAAATTTATTTTCACCTAGATATCAGTATACATGGATGTTGTATTGTTAACCATTAATACATAAACACGTAGCAAACTGTGAATTTTTTATCTCAGTCACTAGCAATAAACAATATAAAATTTGCTCACAGGCGATACATAAAACACTGGACATAGTTTATCACCTTACAATGTTGTTGCTACCATCTTGTCACATCAACAGCAGTAAGTAATGAATAACCTGTGACAGGTCATATTATCGAGGGTTGACATGGTAACTCAATAAAGCAAACGTTTTGAAGTATGCTGTGCAAAGTGTGGACACACAACCACTCACAAACACTATGTCAGTAGACGGTTCAGCAGAATAAAGACATGCCAACTAAATAAAACAGGCCAACAAAATAAAATTAGCCCACCAGAATACAGACGGCCCACTAAAATAAAGACAACCCACCAAAATATATAGACAGCCCACCAGAACAAAGATAGCCCACCAGAATAAAGATAACCCACCAACATATTAAGTCCACTAGAATAAAGATAGCCCACCAGAATATAGAAAACCTACTGGATCTCGCATCAAGTTGTTTTTCAACATTAGCTAACATATGTATAACCACATGGGCAACAGTGAAACCTTACTTAGCCATCGAGATTCTACAAATTCACTTAATGTGTAAATTAAACAGACACTGTACAATGTCATCCATTCTGTGATAAATGACTCCTATGTGCAAAGTAACACGTTTAAGAAACTGCAAGACAATCGCATATTTCACATGAATGTTTATACAGTTGTATGTTAAATGAATGTCTAAGTTTAACTGTGCACGTCCTATAAGATATTTGAGTCAAGCAGCAGCATGATGAGAACAACATCTCTCTGCTTGCCAGTATCAGCAGTACTCCACAACCATTAACTTTCAGAAAGACTCATATCTGTGACATTTTCAAAACCAATGTCCCTCACAACTGCTGTTAGCAATATAACTTTGGTTGTATTATTCAAACCATATCTCATCCCATGGCCAGTTGAATACAGTGCAAAAAATACAACTATTTACATAATTATATATGTACAAGCAAGTGTTTTCATATTTTATGTACATATCTGGTCTGTGACATGAGTCATTTACAAGTATACACCTCATACAAATTTCTCTGACAACAGAACCATTAGTGAAAGATGCATTTGTAACTTGAATATTTCTGATTTAAAGGGAGGAAAAGCCAGCCAGCTCCTCTGCCCAGAATTGGTCAAGCAGTAATTTGTAATGGGAACCTACTGTGTGGGAAAGTTAAACATCAAAGGCTGTTGTGGTTAACTCTGCTTGCTTGGCATTACTGCCAATCCATTTTTATTTTAAAACTGGATGTTCTGTTTATACTTTGAATGAGTTGCAGGCAGAATCTTTCAAATTGCTAATTTTTTCTGAGATATAAAGTAACTAAACACAAATAATCAGGCCGTAAACATTGTAAATGAAAAAAAACTAGGAGCTGGTAACCCCACTAGTACTAGGATTGTCAAATTGTAAAGATTGTTTATTTAAAAATTGTTTAGAATGATGCCCATTACACAAAATATAATGGGACAATATAATATATATATATATATATATATATATATATATATTCCATATATATATATATATATATATATATATATATATATATATATATATATATATATATATATATATTACGATTCAGACTTCAACGTTACTCACCAGCATGAGAGATGTGCAACTAATCAACAGAACTATTCAGGAATCATTCTGACGGACTAGGAACAATTTAAACATTGACTTGGTTAGTACTCGAGTAAAAGATCACTTACATTGTCCCAGATCAGTGAGGCATATCTATAAGTAAGGCAAAAAAGAGGATCTCTTATACATATACCAGTTTTGTGATTGCATGTGTGCAATATGTCAGCATAGCAAACCTTGCATAGCAAGCCTTGATAGAAGAGGGTCCAGCATCATGACCACATCACCATGGCAACAGGTCAGAGTTGTCATCTTGTTAGAGCTTGCACCACTTTGACAGTGTTTAAGCACTGCCAAATGTTAATGCATGCAACATGCTGACACTGTTATAGCTTGCAACACACTGACATTGTGACAGCCTGCAACACGCTTACAAATGTTAATGCGTGCAACACACTGACATTGTGAGAGCTTGCAACACACTGACAAATGTTAATGAGTGCAACACACTGACACTGTTAGAGCTTGCAACATACTGACATTTTGACAGCCTGCAAAACACTGACGCTTTTATAACCTGCAACATGTGACATTGTTTGAGCCTGCAACACTGACACATAAAGCCTACATGACACTGACAGATCCTGCAACACATTGACAACTTTATAGCCTGTAACACACAGACTCCTCTAAAACAGTGGTAGATGCTATTGAGGAGCCACAGTTAGAAATTTACCAGG
Organism: Ridgeia piscesae; assembly: GCA_025642075.2. Classification (NCBI taxonomy): domain Eukaryota; kingdom Metazoa; phylum Annelida; class Polychaeta; order Sabellida; family Siboglinidae; genus Ridgeia; species Ridgeia piscesae. The sequence goes on from JAODUO010001020.1 coordinate 46,782, forward strand.
TAGCTGAATCTGTACATCACCACAATCAAATTATTCCAGAAAAAACCATAATGCAAACAACTGATTATGTCTACATCTATGTGTGTGTTTGTTTGTGTGTTGATGTACATGTGTGTGCATTTACTTGTGTGTATGTGCTTGTATGTGTATGTATGTGTACATGTGTGTGTGTGTGTGTGTGTGTGTGTGTGTGTGTTGTTGTGTGTGTGTGTGTGTGTGTGTGTGTGTGTGTGTGTGTGTGTTTGTGTACATGTGTGTGCCTGCATGCCTCCATAATGTGTATGTACATGTATGTGTTTGTTAATAACTGAGAATATCATACAGAATACATCCAACACTTATGTTATGACACTTTAAAAAAACTGTTTCCAACACAATAATATTTTTAGTATCATAAAAAAGGAAGTGGAGCAGGCAGGCAGGCAGGCAGGCAGGCAGGGAGGCAGGCAGGCAGGCAGGCAGGCAGGCAGGCAGGCAGGCAGGCAGGCAGGCAGGCAGGCAGGCAGGCAGGCAGGCAGGCAGGCAGGCAGGCAGGCAGGCAGGCAGGCAGGAGCAGGCAGGCAGGCAGGCAGGCAGGCAGGCAGGCAGGCAGGCAGGCAGGCAGGCAGGCAGGCAGGCAGGCAGGCAGGCAGGCAGGCAGGCAGGCAGGCAGGCAGGCAGAGAAAAACACTTATATTGTGCCGTACTCGACTGATAGACCTCTGTGGTATTAACAACTT
>JAODUO010001020.1:52500-117500 GCA_025642075.2 Ridgeia piscesae
AGAACGCATTAAACTGATTCACAAAATGTTCCCTAGAGGCGCTTCAAACATAACGCACATAATGGTAAGAATGGCGCCACCCACTGAGTTGGCAAGTAGTTTAAGAACGCGCTTGCATCTACAATGTGAACTGGAAATTGTGACGTCATGAAGTAACGTAATATGACCCGGTACACTTTCGGTCGAAGCGAATTATGTCTGAAAGGCGTTATTAATGAGGTGTCAATGTTAATCATAATGAATAATGCTTAGATAATTGCTTCAAGTACTGATTTAACGCCGTGTGTGGAATCAACAACGTTGGAGTGTCGCTGTGCTGCAACGCATTTCATTTCAACTAACAGGCAGAAGAAAACGCGATCCAGCCAGGAAAGAAGGTTGATTATGAAATTTCGGTGATTTTGTGGCCGCATCGCCACCAGATTGGCATACAAGTGACACATTTTAAACACGAATTCACGCATAGTTGTAGAAGGTAGGTGACAATGGTGCAAACCACCACACCGACTGACCCGAGCCCATCCGCACCAAAACGCACAAACAAGCCAAAAGTGTTTCTGCGTAGCCTTGTGGCCAAGTGGCGTGTGTCGTTCGACTGGGTACGAAGATTGAAGTCTGCCAGGCGACAAAGCGATCAAGAAGACCAGTACCTCCTGCAGGCAGCTGCTAGCGCTACCTCTGTCTCCGCCGCCTCGACCATAACTCAGGCGCCAGACGATTCCGTCAGCAAATGTTCCATATCTGTCGTGGAAGCAGACGTGGCTGACACCATTCAATCGCCGGCAGAAGTTACGCCATGGTGTTGCAAACTGCCACAGCTGGTCGAAATGCCCCTGTTTCTGTATTTTCTCGCCTACAAAGCATGTCTTCCCTTGAAGGTTCGTAACCAGCTATACTATTTATGTACCATTGACAGATGATAGTTTCGGTTTGATGTGTCGGCAGCACAAGATAATGAAGGACAATGGCCATCTTATTTGGCGTGGGAACGATATTAATATTGGGTTGGCTGGGCTGGAGCTTTAAGACCACTTCGGGGTCGGATCACTGCATTTGAAGTCGGAAAAGGGGTGCTCTTAAGTATATTCAATTATTAAGTATATCCAATTCCACCCACCGTTGATGATCGCTAAAAATCCACATTGAGGCTCTCCGAGATAATAATAATAATAATAAATAAATAAATAAATAAATAAATAAATAAATAAATAAATAAATAAATAAATAAATAAATAAATAAATAAATAAATAAATAAATAAATAATAATATCAACAAAATACATACAATAGTTTTGATTATAGCGCCAGATCAATTACAAATTGCTCTCGGATGCTTTTCAAACATATGCATCTATACATGAAACGAGCTACTAAGGAATAAACGCGTAAAATATACCTAAATACAGTCATTAAAACACAAAAAATACATAGATATTTAGAAACAACAATTCTTTGAAAAAAGTACTTTACGAACTCATAATTATAGTAATTTGAGCAAGTTGACTAACCTAAAAACGAAAACTAATAAAACAAAATCAATTGATACAAAGTTTAAAGTGTCCTCATAAGGGAAATTATATAAAACGCTTGTTTAAACATACGAGTTTTTTGAAGTGTTTTAAACACGTTTGCTGATGTAGCTCTCCTCCTGCACAAATTAAGACGAGCAGTTGCGTGTCCCGTTTAGGAGCAGTTCATATTCGCGCTGGTGGCCGCCAACTATCTGATGCCGGACGATGAGTACTCGCTGTCGTCCGAGGGCCGCTCCACCGCCTGTCGGGCAAACATCACCGGCGAGAGTCCCGTCGACCTGATCCACAACAAGATCCAACAGGACTCGTCGCGTCTCCTCTGCTACTTCAACCTGGCCAAGAACGTGCCGGCGCTCATCTCCACGCTGCTCGTGTGCTCCTACACGGACGTCGTCGGCCGGAAGCTCGGCCTGCTGCTGCCGTGTATCGGCGGCGCGCTTAAGGGCATCATTTACGTCGTCGTCATCTACTGCAAGGCGCCGGTGTCCTATCTCTACATTGGCGCCGTCATCGAGGGCCTCGGTGGCTCACACATGACCATGGCGAGTTCGGCGTATGCGTACCTCGCCGATATCCTCAACCACGACCAGCGCTCCATGCGCTTTGCCGCTGTCCAGGCCGTGTTGTTCTTGGCCACTGCAGTCGGCAACGTCGCCATCGGCTACTTCATCTCGTGGGGATACGTGCACTCATTCTGGTAGGTGGGCGGTGGGTAGGCGGTATCGGAGGGCGGTGGGCGGTGGGCGGTGGGCGGTGGGCGGTGGGCGGTGGGCGGTGGGCGGTGGGTAGGCGGTATCGGAGGGCGGTGGGTGTAGGTGGGCTGTGGGTGGACAGCACGTGGGCGGTTAGCAATCAGGTTAGACCATAGAACACAGTTCCGGAAATATGTCTGTGTGAGCGAACCATGCAGCACCCTGCCTAAGGATACCTTTGCAGGATTGTGTATCCACCATAGCGCCCTGGCGTATCAGTTCATCAGTTGACAAGTGGAATTGTTCATAGACTCGGAGATCGATTAATCCTTTTATATTGATGGACCTCTGAGTGTGGTTCCAAGGAATTAAGCGCAATAGAAACTATCTTATTAGTATTAGTAGTAGTGGTAGTAGTAGTAGTGGTGGAGGTAGTAGTAGTAGTAGTAGTAGTAGTAGTAGTAGTAGTAGTAGTAGTAGTAGTAGTAGTAGTAGTAGTAGTAGTAGTAGTAGTAGTAGTAGTAGTAGTAGTAGTATTATTATTATATATTATTAGTAGTAGTAGTAGTAGTAGTAGTTGTAGTAGTTGTAGTAGTAGTGATGGTGGTGGTAGTAGTAGAAGTAGTAGTAGTAGTAGTAGTAGTAGTAGTAGTAGTAGTAGTAGTAGTAGTTGTAGTATTAGTAGTAGTAGTAGTAGTAGCAGTAGTAGTAATAGTAGTAGTTGTAGTATTAGTAGTAGTAGTAGTAATAGTAGTAGTAGTAGTAGTAGTAGTAGTAGTAGTAGTAGTAGTAGTAGTTGTAGTATTAGTATTAGTAGTAGTAGTAGTAGTAGTAGTAGTAGTAGTAGTAGTAGTAGTAGTAGTAGTAGTAGTAATAGTAGTAGTATAGTAGTAGTAGTAGTAGTAGTAGTAGTAGTAGTAGTAGTAGTAGTAGTAGTAGTAGTAGTAGTAGTATGTAGTAGTAGTAGTAGTAGTAGTAGTAGTAGTAGTAGTAGTAGTAGTAGTAGTAGTAGTAGTAGTAGTAGTAGTAGTAGTAGTAATAGTAGTAGTAGTAGTAGTAGTAATAGTAGTAGTGGGTTGATACGAGGAGATAAAATAAAACTAATGATGTTCTATGGCCGCATGAAGCTCGAGTGCTTCGGCAGTGTGCAATGTTGCATGAACGTAACGTCCGTGTTCGTTGCTATGTTGTAGGTACGTGACGCTCGTGTTCGTTGCTATGTTGTAGGTACGTGACGCTCGTGTTCGTTGTCATGCTGTATGTACGTAATGGTGTTCGTTGTTATGTTGTAGGTACATGATGTTCATGTTCGTTGTTATGGTGTAGGTACGTGACATTCGTGTTCGGTGTTATATTGTAGGTACGTGACGCTCGTGTTCGTTGCCGCCGTCTCGTACATCGTCCTACTGCTGCCAGAGTCGCGACTGCCGTCGGAGAAGACGTTCCCCTTTGACGTGACGCGTACCCTCAAACAGTCCGTCACTGTCTTCAGGATCTTCTCGAGCAACTCAGACAACCCAGAGGTCATCACCAGGCTGAGACTGCTGGTAAAAAGCCGCTTCCGTTGGTTCCCTCGCTGTGCTCTCTCTGCCTGCTCGTTACATCTGTATAATGTTTAATTTCTAATCTGTACGATTTTACCTTTTTGTTATTTTGGTGAGATGGGTCCTGATCCACGATTCCCGAAACACCTGTGTGACTTACTTGACTGAAATCTCTGGCCGGATTTTCGGCGTAGAGGCCACAGTTCGTGTAATTTCCCGGCAAGCTGGATGTCAAGTGTCGTAAATGTGTCACCTTTGTTAACTTTAACACACTGAATGCATAAAGTGCAACAACTAGGTGCTGCTCGAACGGTAAACTATCTATCAATATGTTTCAACACGACAACAGTACACCAAAGAACTCTAAAGTGGTTTCGATGTATCTTCTAACCATTACAGTATTATTTAGAATTGTGGATAGTGTTTCGGGCGTCTTTCATCTGGACCCTGTGCTTCATGTGAATCTCCCTCCTCCTTCAGTTGGTCGTCTTCATCTTCGACTCTCTCATCTTGCTCGGTCGCAATGACGTCGACGTGCTCTACATGATGGGCAAGCCCTTCTGCTGGTCCTCCGTCGTAATCGGCTACTTCCAGGCTGTCAGGTATCTCCTCATGGCCGTCATGGCCATGCTCGGGGTCCCACTGCTACAGCTGATCTTCTCCGACGCGTGCATGGGTATGTTCGGGTCACTGTCGGGCATCGCCGGCAACATGCTCAGTGCCTTCGCCAGCACGTCGGCCATGCTATGGCTCGGTAAGGCATATCTTTGTATAGTATGGGCCAATAGTAGAGTATGTGTTGGTGTTGCATATTTATTGACGTGCGTGTGTGTGTGGCTTACGCGCACATATATGTGTGGGAGAGAGACCGTGTGTGTGTGTGTGTGTGTGTGTGTGTGTGTGTGTGTGTGTGTGTGTGTGTGTGTGTGTGTGTGTGTGTGTGTGTGTGTGTGTGTGTGTGTGTGTGTGTGTGTGTGTGTGTGTGTGTGTGTGTGTGTGTGTGTGTGTGTGTGTGCGTGCGTGCGTTCGTACGTGCTTGTGTGTGTACGTACATACGTGCGTATGTGCGTGCTTGCGTGCGCGTGTGGGTATTTAGCAGTACCTTCGTTATAATTGGTGTTTTAATTTCGGACTGAAAATGGGTTCTATAGGAACTTTGCTTTTTCTTTAATGTCCTAATCATAATTCACCTCACAACGAATATCCGGGTGTCCAACTCTACACCAGTAACTAAATTCCTATACATTCTAAAACAGGTGTCGTATCAATTGGGACTTTGTGATTTTAACACAATACCGTAATATAACTTTGCGTCTTATAGGCATACTTTGCTTATGCATCCCGCACGCCATTTCTGATCTATATGTGAGCAACGCCTCCTTAGTCTGGTCTATGTTGCGTGCGCAGTGCCGGAAGTGAGCCTCGGTTCAGCGGTTGTGACGCCCTTAGCGGAGGCGATGATGTCGAAAAGCGTGAACAAGGATGAACAAGGTAGATATAAAATAATTAAATGAAACTATTGTGTATTTATAAAATAATAATCTGACAGAATTGTGTTTAGCACAGCTATATCACAAATGCAATATGACATTATACCAACGCCCGAAGTAGTTGATTAAAATGTATAAAATACTCTGATTGAAAACCAAATAATGCAATGACAATGGTGTTGTGTTAACCATTGGTTAAATGGTGTTGTGCAGATATTTTAGAATGAAAATTGTCAGATACTTTGTTGAAATAAAATAAATTTGATATGCTATCATACTACACCGGATATATAATAGTACTCTGACTCAAACAATGCAAACCAACATCCTGTGTATATGATGATCCAATAGAACATGGTGGCTATTGTCCTGAAATAGCATCGTCTTAGTATCTTACCAGTTAAAATTAATTCAATGAATTTTATATTACTATGCGATAGTAATATGTTGGGTGTAAATGGTTGCGCATTTGGGTCGGGATTAATCCGGCATCAAGGGATCAATGGTTTTGATTGGTTGTTGCTGAGGAAGAATGGTTTTGATTGGCTGTTGTGGAGGAACGGATCAAGGGTGGAAAAGGTTTTGATTGGCTGTTGCGGAGGAAAGGATCAAATGGGTCTTTTAGCGTGGTTTTGGAGGAGCAATGCCTTAAATGAAATACGTCTTTATAATTGCTTAAATTAAAAGGATGTATGAGAAGCGGAATGGGTCCTTTGGTATTTCCACCCAACCGCGCCTAACCGCTTCAAAAAGTAGCGTTGTCTGGCGGATAGGTAATGAACTAATAAGGCCAAAAATCGTGTCAGTTATTTTTAAAAGTGTCATTGGGATCATACATTATGCAGCGCCCCTGGTGCGTAGGTGGTGAACAAGTGGTGCCCTCTGACTTATAGATCGTGAAGTAATACCCAAAATATTCGTGTCTTATTTTTAAACTAGGTATAAAAATAATCGAAAGGCCTAGAGGCGCCCCTGGAAGAGATGTTATCAACTACACAATTGATTATAGGGTCAAACATCAAGGCCAAAGATCAACGTTAAGGTCAAATATCATCATCACGTTCGGCACCTAGGCGACTTGTGTCATTGTCCTCACGTTCCACACGTAGGTCACCTACACATCATTGCTCATGAGCAATGTTATGCAACTGGAGCGGAGGAAGGTCAAAGGTTATAAATTATTATGTCGTATTTTCAAACTAGGTTAAACAGGTATCCAAAGCAGTGCCCTATCCATCGCCTGCTCTCCTGGTAGTTAGGATATGAATTACACACATATATACAATAAAGCTTCAATATATGGCCTTCCGGAAAATGGTCATCCATTTATGTCATTGCGCGATGTTTTAATTGTTATCTCTAACGGGAAGACGCATATCAATTTGGTTTCTTTCCCACGTATGCCACTAATATACTTAAATATCTAGTTTGGTTGGTTACCTGGTCCTCCATGACCAATGTGGGTCCAACACGGCGCTTGTCCATCTATCGAAGCTGGCTGGGCCAGGATAGTCGGATGCTGTATGTTCTCTTCGATGGATGCTGGTTCAGTCAGAGTCAGTTGCAGTGGGTTAGTGGAAGACGTCGAATGATTGAAAGCGGTCAGTACTACACCACGGCAAGACACTGCGTCAGCTGATGGGATAGGGGATGTTGACAGTCGATCTTCCCACCTGCGACTGTCCGATGCGCTGCCATAAGTAGCCTTGTCACCGATACAGACAAGTCTAAACACGTTTCCAGTTTCCCTATACGTTGCTATGCAACCAGCAGAATAAAGTAAATAAAACAACAATGTAATACATTGTATCTATGATGTAGTGATCCTAACCAGGCAAGTCTGGACATGTTTTAAATTAACACACATATCCCGAGCGCGGGTAACGTACGCCGCGTTGCATAACGATGTTCGACAGGTGCATTGTGGGAATATATAGGTCGTGATCCAGTACTGTCAGGGGGCGCTACTTATTTGGAACGGTTTGGCGCGGTTAGGCGCGGTTGGATAGAATTACCCAAAGACCCATTTCGTTATCTCATAAAGCTTTTTCATTTAAGCAATGGTAAAGACGTATTTCATTTAAGGGGTTGCTCCTCCAAAACCGCACCAAACGACCCATTTGATCCTTTCCTCAGCAACATCCAATCAAAATCTGTTCTACTCTTGATCCATCCTCCGCAAAAGCCAACCAAAAACCTTCTTCCTCCGCAACCGCCAATCAAAACATTGATCCCTTGATCCCGGATTAATCCCGACTAACTGCACAACCATTGCACCGTGACATACTACTTGCTATGATACAAAACGTTGTTTTGGCTGTCGCCAGCACTCGGCAGGTTTCTATTAACTGACTTGCCTGTAAATATTGTGGCTATAGTGATATTCACCAGTGTTGTTGTAAAAGGGGAATAAGTACTTAGCTATAAATAAGAGTAATATTAATTGCAGTGGTTAATTTTCCCAGAGAAAGTGCTCGCATTAACAGACCGGCCACGGAGTAAAGTGTAAAACGCTTTGAGTATTCCTAAAGACTAAACTTTGCGCTAACAGAGAACTAGCTTTTTGTTGGGTCAATTGTCCTTTATGTTACACCACCGTTTCTCAGGTGCGTTATTTGCGAGCGTCGGCGTAGTGCAGGCTGTCTCCGACATGGCAAGTGGCGCCGCCTTCGACGTCGTCTACGCCGAGACAGTTCTAGAAGACAGTGGCATCGTCTTCTTCATCATTGCTGCCTTGTATCTCTTCTGTGCCGGCATCTTCGTGTGAGTTAAAGACTGACCGGGGATAATACATATCGCTGTTATACAATTCTTGTAACGTACACACCCTGGGATACTCCCTTAGCTATTGTGCTTTGTGATATTGTATCAACAGGGACTGGTGTTCACACATTTCCTTAATTGTTAATTATTAAACTAGTTGATTCAAGGTTTAGTTATGCAATATGCACAGCTATTGTTTTAAAGTTCTGCAATCATACGGGCATCTATTCAGGCGACGCACGCGCGTACACACACCAACTAAATTTTTTCTACCATATTTACGTACTTTCTCTCTCTCACACCCCCCCTCTCTCTCTCTCTTTCTCTCTCTTCCTCCCTCCTCTCTCCCTCCCTATCATCCTCCCTCCCTCCCTCCCTCCCTCCCTCCCTCCCTCCCTCCCTCCCTCCCTCCCTCCCTCCCTCCCTCCCTCCCTCCCTCCCTCCCTCCCTCCCTCCCTCCCTCCCTCCCTCCCCTCCCTCCCTCCCTCCCTCTCCCTCCCTCCCTCCCTCCTCCTCCCTCCTCCCTCCCTCCCTCCCTCCCTCCCTCCCTCCCTCCCTCCCTCCCTCACTAACTCCCTCACTCACTCACTCACTCACTCCCTATATTATATATATATATATATATATATATATATATATATATATATATATATATATACACTGGCCTTACTATATATAATATGTATATATTTATTATATTAAAACATATCCATGAATTCACCCAGCCCTCGCTCTGTCTCTCCCTCGGCAACATCCCGGGTAACTTTTAATGTGCACTATTGACAGTGTTCAACAACTATGGTGTATCGACGGTACGCAACCCACGTTTCACTGCCATAAACAGTGCGGGCAGCACAACAACTTTGTACAACATGATCGTTTGTGATGTCCTACGCCTATGCACAGAGAAAGAGTTTTTTCTTCAATAAGCAGATAAATACGACATAAATATTACGTGTCGATGATACAAACACTACTGCGTCGGTGCTGACCGCTGTCGCGTGTGTCTGTTTTAGATACTTTTGCGTCGTGCAGAGCTGGATGAAAGAAGAAATATGTCTCTGGTCGTCCAGGAAAGGGCAAGAGTTAAACTGACAGTGCGCCAGATAGTTCATCGACTTTCTGTTTGCATCTCCGCTCATGTCGACGTTCTTGGAGCGTCCCCGGTGCCAAAGTGACAGCTGGAGATTTATAGTTTAAACTCTGGACATTTCATAAGAGACCACACACTCACGATTAGCTAACCAATGGTAGCACGGAATTGGGATGTCTGCACATATTTACTCCGGAGACATTTCCAGTTATCGATTTGTCTGTGGGCCGGGCTCAACAGCCATGTTAAGGTTTCTTAAGCCATGTTACAGTGACTTTGTATGTGTGATTAGTATGACTGGTTGCTTGTTTTGCCTTTGATATATTCTGATTACAATCTCACCTCTTGTAAGTAACTTCGCGAGCCAAACGGGAAAAAGGAAGGAAAGATTGTCGAATCGCTGTCTCACTTATATAGTTAACGGTAGGTTATTGTTTTACTTCAACACACATATTATAGTTATTAATATGCAGTTAATTATTTCATATACTTACTGTGGCGCTATGAACATGCAGTGAATAATAAAGTAAATAGCCTTTTGAACTGTTGTAATATCTCGCTGGCGGAACAAGAAGTAGACTAGAGCGACGCTGCATGATGCCACTCTGATATACATATCGGAGTACCACAAGGATCAATTTTAGGATTAACTCTGGACATAAACCTTACATATTAATTATTGTATTACGGTTTGGGGATACAAAGGTAGACGAATATTGAGAATTCAAACAGGGAGTTCGAATAATAACATTGCAAACAGGTATAATTCACATACAGAACCACGATTTAAAACACCCTAAATATTTTAAATAGATGATCAATTAAAATTGCAACTTACATTTTTCTCTAGATATAGGCATGACAATCTGGCAGTTTATTTATTAAATTGGAATGTTATCACCAATTATAATATACAAGGTCATAATACTCGCAAACCTACATATATACACACATCATGATAAAACACGAATTTGCCACAATATGCGTCAAATACAATTTGCCTCACATTATAAATGGTACTCCACAATTAGTTCCGAAAATCTTATTTCTCACAATTTACGTGGGTTTGCTTAAAAATATTATCTCTTAAATAAATATCAAAACGCCTGTACAATATCTGATTGTTACATATGTCAGTTAAATCTTCAAAGACATTAGAATTTTAATATACACGTGTATGGATAGATGCAAAGAAATGTTAAAATGTATTTATGGATTTTCACTGAATTATTTCTACTCGTACTACAGACAAGCATGACAAAACACATGCATAAGAGATAGTTTCACCTATAAAGAGATACAAATCGTATTGAAGTAAAACAAAATACTATACATTCGAATGTAGAGAGGTTAATTAAATGTTTAAATACTACGAGTGGCTGTTGTGATAGCGGCCTTTCAATCTTAGCAGGAGCCACTGACCCCATTTTACAGTTTTTGTTCAAGTACACCTTATGATTATTAATTCCTGTATTGTTGGGGTCAAAGATAAATATCTTGTTCTTGTATGTATTTATGTATGTATGTATGTATGTATGTATGTATGTATGTATGTATGTATGTATGTATGTATGTATGTATGTATGTATGTATGTATGTATGTATGTATGTATGTATGTATGTATGTATGTATGTATGTATGTATGTATGTATGTATGTATGTATGTATGTATGTATGTATGTATGTATGTATGTATGTATGTATGTATGTATGTATGTATGTATGTATGTATGTATGTATGTATGTATGTATGTATGTATGTATGTATGTATGTTTTTACTTGCCTCGTATTTACCTGCAACTGATCTACATCACTTGCCACCATTTGTGGCATTTTTTTGATTACGTACTTTTCCAATAATAATACGTTTGTCAGCTGACTTTGATTATCTTTCTTTCCGTTTGTTGTAATAATATGAAGAAAAAACTTACACAACTTAAGCTCGTATCTATGGAGCGTTGTTACGATCATTTCTATAGATATTCACTTGTACACGGCCATTTTATCTCAAATGCATTAAAGATGCCAGGCTGACGTCATGCATATTTTGAATCGGAAGACTGCCTCTTTGTGTAGGCAATTGCTATAAATGATAACATCAAATATATGATTACATACATTTTCACTGTGACAGTAGTGCTTCGAGTCATTTTGGATTATATATATATATATATATATATATATATATATATATATATATATATATATATATATATATATATATATATATATATCGCTTTTGATTACTCCACTTCGTCTATCACCTGGAATTCCCCAGAACTAAACTAAGCGTTTAAACGCAAAAGATTGTTGGTGGCATTGCTTGAAAATCGTGATCAATTCTATAGTTCTACATTTAATTATTGGAAGCCATCATGAATATTTCAAATTACTTAATTATGCCAAGGTAGATTATTCAATTACTTTGAAATACAAACATGCCTAACAGTTTGACTTATGACTTACTGAAATATGATAACTATAATTTCAAAAATGTCATGGATCACAGCACTATCTGGCAGGCAGTAGGCTACTTCTATATAAATAAATAAAGAAATAAATTTATCTTCGCTATGATATATTCACCATGATTTACTTTTGCCTTTATTATTAGTCACCATATTACACCTATACATAGTCGTTTATTGGCGTCTGCAAAGATAGGCCTTATATTATTGTATATTATGTATGAATAAGGCTATGCCGCTCTTAGTTCTTTGTTATGCATTTACGCGTGTCTGCATGACGTCACATGAAATGCACATCATCACGTGATATAGTAAACAATCTCGCGAAAAATTGTTTGCGAATCGTCAAAGGTAAAGTACACGTACCTGATTCGTGCACAAAGGTAAGTAAATTACAATGTTCTATAGAACCAACAAATATAACATAAATTATGTATAAGCTAAAGACTTACATTCGGGGATCGAACTTCACGCTCACTCGCTCGCCCGAGGCGGGTAGAACTTCCTTGGGATTAGTAATGTCGGCTGGCACTAGTTCCCTGGGGGTGTAGCTACTTTCTACACGTTGTTTTATCAATCTAAATGCAAATAATTTACATACATAATCATTAAGAAAATGTTTTAAAAATTAACTCATATCTTTGCTTCCTCGAAGTGGTGGGCCCAGATACGGCCAAACGAATACCTCGCATGCCTGCGCGAGCGCAGTGTCGCTTTTATCTGCTCTGACGTAGAGTTGGTAACAAACGTCACGTCCGGGACGAGTTTCTTCAAAACGCATACAGCGCTTGCATTTAATTAAGATTTGCGACTAACTAACATATTTGTATACTTGGTGTATTACCAACGGAAATTAAGCTAGTAACAATGACCAGCTACTATTGCTGTCCTGGATTCGGCAGGTTTAGGTTTATTTATTTTTCACCAAGGCATGTAGTACGTTGGGTTTCCCCAAAGGTCCACACTGAGTGTCCATTTGATGCCTTAATAATCTCGGAGTAGCAATGCTATCAATAAGTTTAATTCCGTTATCTAGAACCACGTTACTTGGAAATAGAAAGGAATGCAAACTACCACATATCTGATCACTTACTAAACCAACCGTCGATGAAAACTGGCCGAAGATTGCAGTTTGCTGATATTGCACTGAATGAAATCATGTTCTCAATACATTCATGATGGTCTAGGGCGATGCTATGAGAATTTGTTTAATTCCCCAAATGCAAACATCTATTGTTAATAATCGCTAAAATTACCTCTTGGTCTTTCTCATTTACACAATTACACAACGGCACTGCTAATGTGTAGATGAACAATCCCAATATTTGCATTCCTGCAAATCAGTTGATTTAGCCACGATAGTGATACACTGCTTCAAATACTAGCGTTCAGTGCATACAAGGTCTTCATTGCAATATTATCTTCTATCTTCAATGCCCTGCCCATCCAGAATCACTCGTCTTTTACGACATTTGTATTCGTCCCTTTCCCACTCACATATATCACTTGTAGACCGCAATGGCTCTGGGATAGAGCTTCGGACTCTCGACTACGAGAACCCGGATTCGAGCAAATTATAGCAGTGTTAGAACGGGCCTCCACGGTATTTACTTTACAGAATGACTTTTAAAATGACCTTTAAATTAACACTACGCCATAATGTTTTCATCGTCATACGAATGGTTGATCCAGCATAGATACCCACTAATTAAAACAATTGCAGTTATACAATTCAATAGGGCTTTTCAATGTTTAGATGTTCTACTATACATGACAAGTTGATGAGGACCTTGTTCTACTTCCCTTCATATACTTATATACATCACTTTACTTGACGGGCATGACACACATAATTTGGAAGGGGTACGTGACACAGTTTGAACATGCATTGTTCGGTAGTGATCTTGTTTGACCTTCATTTTAACCTAATGCATCACTCGATAGCGTCCTGGCGTAGACAATGTTTACTGGGACATAACAGGCTTTCTAATTTCTGAAGGTGAATCGTAGGTATACCCGAGGATTGAAATTGTGTTATGTTTGCAGGGTGGCGCAATTTCAAACATTCGTCACATGATGGTGACACTGTTTAGTTATCGCTCCACACATGCTCCATCAACTGACAGCTCCATGTCATATCTCGTTGGGGATACTTATTCTTTCACATAGTTAGTAAATTCTTCATTGTAACTTTGTGGCGTTCGCAGCTTTCTGTTCAAAGTCGAATATTCTTCGATCATTTCACCCAATTAGCTTTCAAAAATATGTGACGAAGACATTTTGTAAATACATGAAGTAGGCGTGCCAGTATTATTATGTTAAGACATGATTGTTGACGTGCACGGTATAACTGCGTACTTGTATGACTTTGGATTCATGCTTGGTAATTCTACGACACGACTCGTAATGATACGAGATGTAGGCTTTCAAATAGGTTAATATTTTGGTGTGTGTGTGTGTGTGTGTGTGCGTGTGCGTGTGCGTGTGCGTGTGCGTGTGCGTGTGCGTGTGCGTGTGCGTGTGCGTGTGCGTGTGCGTGTGCGTGTGCGTGTGCGTGTGCGTGTGCGTGTGCGTGTGCGTGTGCGTGTGCGTGTGCGTGTGCGTGTGCGTGTGCGTGCGTGCGTGTGTGTGTGTGGGGGGGCACGTGTTTATTCTATTTGTGTCACCTATGAGAATTGGAAAGCGTGTAGGTCTGTACCTGGATGGCACGTCTACATATTGTTTATAAATGTTAAATCAGATCAAGTTTATGCGAATGTTTGCTTGAGCAGTTATACGTTATAATCTACAATGCATTGTAATAAAAACGGTTATGTTTGGTTTTGCTAAATGCATTAAATTATGTGCTTGTATGCTATGGTTTATATCGACATTTTCAAGTAACACGGTAATTATATAGTCAAAGTTATATATTAAATTGCACTAATATTGTGTATTACAATTTGCACCAACGTTAAAATATGTATCTTACAATTTACCCAGTAGGCTGGTACAACTTGCCCCGTATTGGGTAATTTGTAACACTTTAGGACACCACATATAACTCATTATACCACAAATATGCAATAGGCCGAACAATGAACTATGCCATAATAATCTGCGTGAAACATGTTGGGACAAATTGGCATTAGCATGTTTCGATCGGTTAAAGGAAAACAAACGTCGATGCTTTGGTGATGTGGGGCTAATAGAGTTGATAACAAGTAACAACTTCCAACAACAATAATATTTTAATGTCAGCGGTTTAACTGAAAAATTATAACACAGCCATCGAAAGTCTATCGACTACGCTATTATAGAAACAGAATGACGTAGCGAAGTCGACTTGGTCGGCTTGAACTGCTACAATCGTACGAGGAACAGTGTGGCATAATGCTATTGCGATTTCGTTGTAAACCGACGTAAGGCACCGCTTGGCTCTCCTTTGTTATGACAGCTGAACCAACAGAACACTGGATGACATATTATTATGTTTACAAAGCGCAGATAAAAGCTGGGTTGCATCGAGCAAGATGGTCCCGTCTATGGTGTAGGTGGTTTTGCTAGATTCTTCCACTTTAAGACCACTTTTTGAGTAAACCACTGATGTGAAAAATGTGATTGTAGATACAAATGTTTAGTTTGTGTAAACTTTTTTTTAGGTGCATACCGCCAAACCGTTGACGTTTTGCCCTTTAAGAAACAGACCTATAATATTGAAATGTGTTGTTTTTACTACAACTAGCCCCGGTCTCCCATACATCTCGAATTTATATAGGTTTACAAAGAATCTCTCTTATGATCACTAAATCTGGGGCGAGGAATCCCCGGATATCGTCGTGCACCTGGCGGTGGGTTGGGGCATTGTGGATGCACGTAGCCAAATGAACAGAGATTCAGTTGTGAATGCTGCATCAAAAGGCATCACACAGGCGGTGTTCTGTTGCGCAAACACATGACAACATGAATTAGTACTTCGAAATGCTACGCATACTTAGCTAGTTTGTCATTCCGTTTGGTTATAGATCCACCTACTGATATGAAGGACGAGGTTTATACTAACACCCATCACTTGTGTGAATGAATAGTGTGGTGAAGTCGGGACTCAACAATGTCGAATATCTCGAATATCAGCAGCTCAACAGAAACTGTCGGCAACAGCAGTAGGGTGTATCCGTGCGTTTTACATACCGTTGTCTTCGTGTGTTCTGCGGTGTTCTATAGGTTATTCATGCACTAAGCCCACATGTGGTTTGTGTCACTACACGCAGGCACGCACGCACGCACGCACGCACGCACGCACGCACACATACAAGTACACAACACACCCACATATACACTTCGGTAACCGCATCTGTTACACCATATATGTCATTAGACAATTGTTCGCAACATCATGCTTGTTTACCAGGTTGGTTACTATTAATGTAAACCTTCCACACTCGTCCATAGAACAATTGATGCAAATAGCAACAGTGAAAGAACGGATGCGAATTATATAGGAACAATAGTCACTGTCACTATTGGGTGTTCTTGGGCATATTTCCGATTTGAATCATTCACAAAAACGCCCCTGTGTTTAAGTGTTTGTAAGCCAACATGAACATTTGCATATTATACTAGTGTATATAATTAAACAAGTAATGCATGTCTCATTCCATTCTGAAATAGATTCTCAAACGTAAGTACATTGACGAATTCGTCATCGACGATAGGCACGGCGACAACTACAACACACATGACAACTACGAAGATTTTCAAGTGGAGCGACAACAACGAAGATGTCGCCAACGCCACGTCCGTATTCATCGTTGTCGTGGCGTTAATCTGCATTATATGGTTCTATTTTAGAGTGAGGTGCGTCGCTTTTTTGGTTTACACATTTCCACTCAAATAATTATTAAACGGTTTGGCATAGTAAAGTATGTCAGTTACAAGTTTGTAAGCGTTTTAAATTTATGGATGTCAAATGGATTTAGTTAACCGCTATTCCAACATGTTAGATTTCGTTCCTTTGATTCATACTACTCATTCGCTTGAGACGGTTGCTCTGTGATTGGATGTTACTCTTACTTTATCTATTACATGGAACGACTTTAAAACAATTCAGCAAACACAAAACAATTCTAGTACATTTTAATGTTGCTTGGTAATAACATCATTTGAATCTGAATATCCGAAACATTCAACTGTTCAAGTTGCAGAATGTCCCATCAAAGAAAATGAGCTGAGGCTGGAAATATATAATTATATGTGATATGTTCTTAATATGTTCTCATATTAGGGGAGTTAAAAAAATGTAAAAACCGCCGCCGAGCCCTCGTGGATACTACTCCGTGACACACGGGCGAAAGTGTCCCAGTGGCGCGACCTGGTGTTAACAGTTTTCAACAAATAACTGTTAATGAGAGAAATCAATTTTAAAGATCAGAATGTGCTTATGAGACGACGAGTGGATTAGTGAAACTGTCCGAGTCGGCAAAAACTTTGTGAGATATGCACGTACGGATATATGACTGTACATGTATGATCTAAGCGAACGAACTTGTTCTTGTGTTTGAGCAGCAGAGGGAAGAAGGATAATTACGAACAACAAAGCACCCCATCGCGACCGAACAGGCTGGAAAGTATAGCGAGTGCAACGCGACAGTCGTTTACCTCGGCCTTTAATACTTACGACGACGTCCTAGACGGGTCAGTGACGTAGCCAGAATATTGCATTACAACTTGTATATATATATATATATATATATATATATATATATATATATATATATATATATATATATATATATATATATACTGTATTATATATATTATAATTATATATATATAATTATATATATATATATATATATATATATATATATATATATATATATATATATATACGGGAGACCAGTTATTTGCAACATGATGGAAATATGCTTTCCTACTAAAAAAAATTACGAGGCATACGGCTGATACGCCATGGGTCACAGACTGGTTCGTAAAAGACAGCGAGCTCACATGAGTGGTGATTTGAATCAAGCAAAAATATTGCGTAATAAGGTCAACCGAGCCGCTTCGAAACTTAAGTATAATTTTTACCAAACACAAATTGCAGCAATGCATGAATCGGGATCCCACGATTGGTGGAAGCATATGAAAACAATAATGGTACTTAAAACAAATGGCAAATCATGCATGCAAGGTCTAGCTAACAAAACAACGGATGGTGATTGTGGCTTACTGGCCAATACAATGAATGATTTCTTTGTGTCTGTGAGTGACCATTTGCCTCGGTTAAATAAGAGTCACAAGGTGTTCGACGTTAACGAGGAACTGCCGGATCAGTGTGTGATAAGCGTATGTACTACTTGTAAAGCCTTGGAGAGTGTTAAAGCCAACAAGGCATCATCCCTGCACGGGTGCTAAGAAATTATGCAAATATTCTCGCCCCTCCATTAACTGCTATTTTTAACAATTCACTAAGAGAAGGTGTACTCCCTATGGAATGGAAAATGGCCAATGTAATACCGTTGCCAAAAACAAGACCCCTGTGTCTATTGAAAAAAGCATTAGACCAATTTCACTAACTCCAGTAGCTGCCAAGGTGTTTGAATCAATAATAATGAAATGGGTGGATGAAACAATTGAAGGTGAAGTTGATGCTAAGCAATTTGGGGGAATTAGCGGAACATCCACAACAGACGTTCTTGTCGAACTGGTTCATATGTGGTATAAGGCGACAGATAAATTGAATTCTTATGTCAGAGTTGCAATGCTAGACTTTAGCAAAGCGTTTGATCTTATTAATCATCATTTGTTGCTAGATAAGCTACAGTCGTATGGGTTGCCCGCACATATTTTAAGATGGATGGCAACATTTCTATTAGACAGAGCTCAACGAGTAAAAATAGGAAACGAATATTTCCATTCTGGTCATCCCAATGGGGGAGTACCGCAAAGGACATTGTCTGGACCTAAATGTTTCCTTGTTTACATAAATGATTTAAGAACGACTGTTCCATTATATAAGTATGTAGATGACAGTACGTTATTTGAAATATGCGACAGAAATGATGTATCTGTTATACAAGAGTCGGTTGATATTGCTGCTAGATGGCCAGAACAGAATGACATGAAAATTAATTCGGAAAAATCAAAAGAAATAATCATTAGTTTTGCACAAGATGGCAATTTCAGAAGCACTATCCCGAATATAAAGATTGATGGGAGGGACATAGCACAAGTTTGCCATGCCAAACTATTAGGTGTGACTATTTCTAAGGATCTGACATGGAACAAACACGTGGATAATATTGTGAAAAAGGCTGGTAAACGCTTGTACATGTTATATCAGTTAAAGCGTGCAGGGATTACACAGAAAGATCAGGTCAGTGTATATGTTAGTGTGGTGAGACCAGTTCTAGAATATGCATGTCCTGTATGGCACACTAACTTGCCCCAATATTTGTCTGACAATATTGAAGTTATACAAAAAAGGGCTCTAAAATGTATTTTTCCTGGATTGGGTGGGTTACGCGGAAATACTTAGACGTGTTAACCTGGATACGTTGAATGTAAGACGGGACAGCATTTGTCAAAATATTTTTTATAAAATTAAAGTCGGCACACACAGATTAAATTATCTGCTGCCTGACAAAAGACATATCGAATATAATATTAGACAACAAAATGTGTACCCGTTACCAGTTACTAGAACGAATAGATTCCGTAACTCCTTTATACCGTGGGCTTTATACAACTGTCAGAAAAAAGGCTATTAATAGGTATGTTTTGCGGTATCAAATGTATTTCTATTGTATTTGTATGATGTTTTGATGAGTTAATTGTAACCTATTGTAATGTCAATCCAACTCAGTTGAGTTGCTAATAAAACTTGTGTTATTTATTATTATTATTATTATTATTATATAGCACCGCGTACGGGAGACCGCTGTTTAAGGAGACCGGAGCCAGTCTCCTTACAGTTTTGATGTGTGATTGCATAACTAATGCCTTTTATTTAATGATTATCCTTGATAGTGGAGATAGTTCAGATATAAAGGAATTAACTTGTGCAATTATTATAAACTTTATTTTATATGTTGATTGCTTTTGAGCATATTTATTGCAGACACTTGTATATATTTATGTACATAACGCGCCGCGTGCGGGACCCCGGCCGAGAAGTGCTTATAGTTTAAAAGTGTTGCTATTATATTGATTGAGGGATTAGCGTTCCGTGCTCAGGCTCAGTGTAATATAAGCTTGTTTGATATGTATTAATCTTAATAAATATATACACACATTAATAAAACAAATATTTGACGGATCTCCTAGCCATACGTTGTACATTTGTTAAATGCGGCGGTGTCAGTTTGTGTATCTGCTTGTATATTTACGTTGTTATTGTTATTGTTGTATTGGGTTTTGGATATACCAGGTCGGCGTTAAATATATACTACTGCAAATAAGTATAACTAATAACTAAATTCCGATTACATACCGGTCTCCCGTACGCGGCATCTAAGCATATAGGTTTTAAGGAGACCGATGTTTGTGTATATATGTTATTTATTACAATATCATAACAATATTGTAATATGTGGTGTGGATTTGTGTTACAGACAATGTTCCAATTAGACATGATTTGAAAATCAGTTACATAAAAATATACGGCCGGTCTCTTGTAGGCGGTCGTATATACACTGGTCTCCCTATGCAGCATTTAGCCTTATATATATATATATATATATATATATATATATATATATATATATATATATATATATATATATATATGTATGTATATAATTCAAACCCAACTCGCTTAAAATCAGCAGATGCCTAGAAAGTGGAGGAGAAATGGAGGCGAAGAAGACCGAAATTGCGACGGGGATTGCATTAAAAGTGACATAGAAAGAGTGGGAAAAGAATGTAAAAAATGATCAATAGAAGGAATTGGAGACTGCTGACAGAAAACGTAATATCAGAAAAATGAGAGGAAGAAAAAAGACAAAACAAGTAATCATAGTCAACTCACTCCTGACGACAGTGATGCTAAGAAAACAATAACAACAAAATGTAATTTGACCCTACTCTAGTAACCGGACAACTATTATTTTGAATCCTTAATAGCCATTAGCCATCATGCACATTGAAAACAATGACGTTGTCATTGCTCTGTCAATTCTTATCCTGCAGCCAGCGGCAGAAGTGGACCATTCAGAACTTAGTCCTATTTGAACTATGATT
The DNA here is from genome assembly GCA_025642075.2 of Ridgeia piscesae. Lineage (NCBI taxonomy): Eukaryota > Metazoa > Annelida > Polychaeta > Sabellida > Siboglinidae > Ridgeia > Ridgeia piscesae. The sequence goes on from JAODUO010001020.1 coordinate 73,307, forward strand.
TTTTTGAGTACGAAATGGTAGGAATGGGAACGAAAATCTTACACAGATATCCTGAAACCACTGTACTTTGTGACTCTAATAATCAAGCAGCCACTTATTGAATCAGGCAGCCAGTTACTGGTACTCCGTTCCCCACCATCCCCTAATTTGGTTCACATTCCGCTTTCACACCTCAAATAATTATTAAACGGTTTGACATAGCAAAGTATGTCAGTTACAAGTTTGTAAGCGTTTTAAGTTGATGGGTGTCAAATGTATTTTACTTAACCGCTATTCCAACATGTTAGATTTCGTTCCTTTGATTCACACTACTCGTTCATGTGAGACGGTTGCTCTGTGATTGGATGTTACTCTTACTTTATCTATTACATGGAACGACTTTAAAACAATTCAGCAAACACAAAACATGCTCGTACATTTTAATGTTGCTTATTAGTAATATTATTTGAATCTGAATATCTGAATATCTGAAATATTCAACTGTTCAAGTTGCAGAATGTCCCATCCAAGAGAATGATCTAAGGCGGGAAATATATAATTATATGTAATATGTTCTTAATATGTTCTCATATTAGGGGAGTTTTTTTAAATGTAAAAACCGCCGCCGAGCCCTCGTGGATACTACTCCGTGACACACGGGCGAAAGTGTCCCAGTGGCGCGACCTGGTGTTAACTGTTTTCAACAAATAACTGTTAAGGAGAGAAATCAATTTAAAGATCAGAATGGGCTTATGAGACGACGAGTGGATTAGTGAAACTGTCCGAGTCGGCAAAAACTTTGTGAGATATGCACGTACGGATATATGACTGTACATGTATGATCTAAGCGAACGAACGTGTTCTTGTGTTTGAGCAGCGGAGAGATAAAGGATATTTACGAACAACAACACATCCCAATGCGACATGAGAGGCTGGACAGTATGGCGAGTGCAGCAACGCAGAGGTCGGCGAACTCGGACCCTACCAAATACGACGACGCCTTAGTGAGGTCAGTGACGTAGCCAGGATTTTGCATTGGAGGGGGCAACCCAACAATCAAGCAAATTGTATGTATGTATGTATGTATGTATGTATGTATGTATGTATGTATGTATGTATGTATGTATGTATGTATGTATGTATGTATGTATGTATGTATGTATGTATGTATGTATGTATGTATGTATGTATGTATGTATGTATGTATGTATGTATGTATGTATGTATGTATGTATGTATGTATGTATGTATGTATGCATGCATGCATGCATGCATGTCATGCATGCATGCATGCATGCATGTATGTATGATGTATGTATGTATGTATGATGATGTATGTATGTATATATATATATATATATATATATATATATATATATATATATATATATACATACATACATACATACATACATACATACATACATACATACATACATACATACATACATACATACATACATACATACATACATACATACATATACATACATACATACATACATACATACATACATATACATACATACAATTCAAACCAAACCAAACTCGCTTAAAATGAATACCAACGTCACAACTAAGTTCACTGACCAATGTAGCTGGCATTTCAGCAAAACCATTCACAGGAGACGCAAAGTTAGACAATAAGAGAGAAACGAGAGACCCGAACCCAAAGCGCTTATATTATATCAGTCTATTGCTAACAATTCCTCACTCTACTCTCCCAAACCTAGTGACAAAGACCATTACAAATACCAACATGTATATGTAGTTGCTTACTCTGATGAAACAATAATTGTACATCCCTACCTTAACATAGAGTAGATATGATGACACTAACAGAGAAACAACAGGAGAAGGTCCAGATTTGCGAAAAACAACATGGTAAGAAAAGTCGTGGGAGCTAAGAGAGCTGATAAGAGAAAATTGATGAAATAAGAGTGGAGGTTGGGGTGAAGGAAAATTCGAAGACAAAATTGGTGAGGAGCACAAGGGCTGGTCATGTAGACAAATGGCAGATGAAAAATGGCAAAGAGAGCAGATGCCTAGAAAGTGGAGGAGAAATAGAGGAGAGGAAGACCGAAATTGCGACGGGGATTGCTTTGAAAGTGACCTAGAAATAGTGGGAAAACAATGTAAAAAATGATAGATAGAAGGAATTGGAGACTGCTGACAGAAAACGTAATATGAGAAAAGTGAGATGAAGAAAAAGGAAAAAAAAAGAAATAATGGTCAACTCAGTCCTGACGACAGTGATGCCAAGAAAACAATATCAACAAAATGCAATTTGACCCTACTCTAGTAACCGGACACTGTTATTTTGAATCCTTAATAGCCATTAGCCATCATGCACATTGAAAACAATGACGTTGTCATTGCTCTGTCAATTCTTATCCTGCAGCCAGCGGCAGAAGTGGACCATTCAGAACTTAATCCTATTTGAACTATGATTTTTTTGAGTACGAAATGGTAGGAATGGGAACGAAAATCTTACACAGATATCCTGAAACCACTGTACTTTGTGACTCTAATAATCAAGCAGCCACTTATTGAATCAGGCAGCCAGTTACTGGTACTCCGTTCCCCACCATCCCCTAATTTGGTTCACATTCCGCTTTCACACCTCAAATAATTATTAAACGGTTTGACATAGCAAAGTATGTCAGTTACAAGTTTGTAAGCGTTTTAAGTTGATGGGTGTCAAATGTATTTTACTTAACCGCTATTCCAACATGTTAGATTTCGTTCCTTTGATTCACACTTACTCGTTCACTTGAGACGGTTGCTCTGTGATTGGATGTTACTCTTACTTTATCTATTACATGGAACGACTTTAAAACAATTCAGCAAACACAAAACAATTCTAGTACATTTTAATGTTGCTTGGTAATAACATCATTTGAATCTGAATATCCGAAACATTCAACTGTTCAAGTTGCAGAAGGTCCCATCAAAGAAAATGAGCTGAGGCTGGAAACATATAATTATATGTGATATGTTCTTAATATGTTCTCATATTAGGGGAGTTTAAAAAAATGTAAAAACCGCCACCGAGCCCTCGTGGATACTACTCCGTGACACACGGGCGAAAGTGTCCCAGTGGCGCGACCTGGTGTTAACAGTTTTCAACACTGTTAATGAGAGAAATCAATTTTAAAGATCATAATGTGCTTATGAGACGACGAGTGGATTAGTGAAACTGTCCGAGTCGGCAAAAACGATCTAAGCGAACGATCGTGTTCTTGTGTTTGATCAGCTTAGGGATGAAGGATAGTTACGAACGACTACACCTCCATACGCGAAAGGAGAGGCTGGAAAGTATAGCGAGTGCAACGCATCAGTCGTTTACCTCGGCCTTTATCAATTACGACGAAGTCTCAGTGAGGTCAGTGACGTAGCCTGGATTTTGCATTGGAGGGGGCCATCCGACAATCAAGCAAATTGTATGAGTATATATATATATATATATATATATATATATATATATATATATATATATATATATATATATATATATATAATTCAAACCCAACTCGCTTAAAATGAATACCAACGTGACTACTAAGTTCACTGACCAATGTAGCTGGCAGTTCAGCAAAGTTAGAAAGTAAGAGAGAAACGACACATTATTAAAGAAACCCGAACACAAAGCCCTTACATAACATCAGTCTATAGCTAAGCATCACATTCCTTACTCTACTCTCCCAAACCTACTGACAAAGACCATTACATATACCAACATGTACATGTAGTCGCTTACTCTGATGAAACAATAATTATACATCACTACCTTAACATAGATGATGTGGCGTTTGCGTTCAACCAGTAACTTCACAACAAGTAACGTTGCGTATTACAATTTATAAATTCATGATAGGAAGTGGCATTTTCCCAGTCCAAAAACCACTAGATTAATTGCTTTTGTCACAATGAGGATTTCAGCGGGTCAAATGGAAAGTCGAAGGGGTGATAGGAGATAGTCGCATGTCACGTAAACATAAAGGAAAATGTGCTCAGCTCGTGTGTTACATGGGAGCTAAGAGAGCTGATAAGAGAAAATGGGTGAAATGAGACTGGAGGTTGGGGTGAAGGAAAGTTCGAAGATGAAATTGGCGAGGAGCACAAGGACTGGTCATGTAGACAAATGGCAGATGAAAAAATGGCAAAGAGAGCAGATGCCTAGAAAGTGGAGGGGAAATGGATGCGAGGAAGACCGAAATTGCGATTGGGATTGCATTGAAAGTGACCCAGAAAGATTGGGAGAAGAATGTAAAAAAATGATAGATAGAAAGAATTGGAGACTGCTGACAGAAAAGGTAATATGAGAAAAGTGAGAGGAAGAAAAAAGACAAAAAAAGAAAGAAATCATGGTCAACTCAGCCCTGACGACAGTGTTGCCAAGAAACCAATAACAACAAAATGCAATTTGACCCTACTCTAGTAAACGGACAACTATTATTTGTTGCTGCAACCAGCGACAGAAGTGGATCATTCAGAATTTAATCTTATTTGAATTATGAATTTTTTGTGTGAAATGGTAGGACTGGGAAAGAAAATATTACACAGGCATCCTGAAACCCACTGTACTTTGTGACTCTATTAATCAAGCAGCCACTTATTGAATCATGCAGCCAGTTACTGGTACTCCGTTCCCCACCATCCCATAATTGTGTTCCTTGAATGGGGGGCATGGCCCCCTGCCCCCCTCCCCTCTGGCTACGCCACGCACCGAGGTGCGCCATAAAATATTAACATAAATTTAACGAGAAGAGGCAACGGTCTTTCTTTCTTTTTCTAAATTGATGACATCGCGTTTTACGTATAAATGTACTGTCGAAAATATGATTTTCATGTGATTGAGTGGATGTGTGGGTGAGTGAGTGAGTGATTGGGTGAGTGAGTGTGTGAATGAGTGAGCGAGCGAGTGACAAGAGGAACTATTATGTATTATGTGATCATCAGTCATTTGACGTGAAGCCTGGCCCTATTGTCATATGTGAATATATAATATTGCAAATCAACATAACATGCACTGTCTGTGTTTGTTGTGCGCAGTGAGCTTTAACATCGGTTCGTCGAACTTATGGCCACTGAGGGCGATAATGATGTCAGAAAGTGATAATGAAAGTACCGATAACAGGGTGAGTTTAGAACGTTACCCAGTCCGATTTAAGGTTACCCTGTTATAGTTAAAAGAAGAAGAATACTTTTCATGTTGTTTGACCCGTACATGATACAATACATCCACGAAAAAAATTACACAAATACTTAAACTTACAGTATAGACGGTACAACATATGACAATGGAATAACAAAAAAGAATGGTCACGAAATTCCTCTAAGACAGTAATAGTCGCTTTCGAGCCTTGTGGAAAATGGAAAAATTGACAATATCAACACATCACCTAGCTCAAATTTTCAAACAATTGTTAAATGAATGTCAACAGGCAGTGTAGATTACATGCTCGCTGAAATTGTATGTATGGCACTCTTTATGTGTTGTATAAAGTGGGATAAAGTTGATAGGTGGTTGTTAGTTCTTAATTTTACATGATATTTGAGTAAAACGAAAAATTTACCATACCTGGTATATCCTTGTGGACTGTGTGTAATACGTTTTTCTGTGACTATATCTGGAATGTCATTGAGTAAAAGTGGCAAATCATGCCTAAGGCATTTCTTTGCAAAAGCATGCTTAGTAGAATGAGTGTATAACATTATTTTGACTCTTGTATCATGGTTAAAACATTATTCTCCAATTACGTAAATAAACTGGTAGCTCATTGTGTCAATATTTATAATAAAAATGTGAATCGTTGTAATTTAAAGGGACCCTGTATTGGATTGGGCAATCCGCTACAAATGGCAGCATTTAGCCGAGGCTAGCTTTGATTAACCTCCATCAGGTGGCAGCACTTTCTGGCCCCTCGAAATATCTCCTCAGCGAAGTTACGGTGCCAAGCGACTAGAACGACGTTTGTGGATGCGGCTGTTTATAGAACACTCTCGCGTAGAAAACCCGCCCCACTGCGGTTCCATTTTCTCCAGTGACTTACGAAACTTATCAGCGCTACCATTAAGCAAAATGATGGGTAGCAAAGTTTGGCTCCATTGTTTTTATTATACATTTTTTCAAGTACATCAAGTAACTAAAAATACAATTGCCAATAACCCCATCCATTTTCTTGCCAATATGACACAACATTTATATTTTGTTCTTACCTTACAATTGGTTTACATATTAGCACTTGTAATTAAGGTAAGCATAAATAAGATTGTTAACATATATCTTTTATCACTAGATCTTACAACACCAGGTATATATATATATATATATATATATATATATATATATATATATATATATATATATATATATATATATATATATATATAAATACAATATAAATCTTATCTTTTTTTCTAAAATAAATACCATTGCTAAACATTTATTAAAATACATGAAAAGTGAAATAATAATAATACCATATGTCATGCAATTATGAAGAAAAAAACCTGACTACTCAAATATTGGCTTACTACATAATCCTATGTCAGTACACAAAAATAAGATAGATAGTAACTAATATTTCCTAGAATCTGTTGAATCAGTATTCAAGGAGTTTGATGTAAAGATAGATGTAATGTGAATTTATATCAGACCTGGGACGCAAGAAGTCCAAGTCCGTAACCGTGTACTCCAATACACACATTTTTACACTAGCATAATTCAGTGCCAGCAACCTGGCTAAAAGGTTCAACGACAGTTTGAGCTTGTTTCACGGACATGTGCTAACCATATCAACACATGTAGTCTATTATCAGAACACATAAGTTGCAAACTTCCAATATAAGCAGATTGCCTTTGTGCAGATCTTTCCACTCTGGCTTAGTTCGTCCTATGCCATCTCAGCAATCCTGCCTCATCGTCCCAGTTGAAAGGCTATTTAGCATAGCTGAGAAAGTATTCCATCCTAAATGGTGTAGTCTGATAGCGTCAACACTTGTATTACTTATGAATGTTCATTTCATGCAGTGGCAAATAGATGCAAAAAGCTTAAGATCATAGGATGCAACTGAAATGAATGCCAGCACAGTGAATTTCAGTGTTGATGTTTGCAGTTTTCCTCATAAAACATTGATCAACAGCCTTTGCATATTCACTTGTCCTTAGTTGTATTAATTACTGGTAGATTAATGAATAATTTTTAAATATACAGGTTTAGTATTATTTTATTTTATTTAATGTAGCCTTACTTAAAAAAGAATGTACTCGTACTCAGCTTTTAGCAGTGTAATTATACTCGTAACTGTACTCATCCATCATCAGTGTACACTGTACGTGTAGGCTCATGAACGTGTACTTGGCCCCAGGTCTGCAATGTGTATCCATCCAATAACATTGCAGAGGAACACAATCTGACATCAGATTGCAGAACAAGATGTCAGTGGAATCAAATGTTAATATAATTGCGGGAACACCACATGGTGCAGTACAAACAATGCACGAGTCACTGCATTTTTGATCACTTTACACAGATTTGGTACTGGGTGTGCAGGGGCAGCCGATCCCCTGAGATGTCGGGTTCTGCTCCCCCAGTAAGTCTGAGATAATGCTGCGATGCTGAGACGAGTGTGAAAATGCGTGAAGAGTCTGCACATACACCTAAAACATCTGAATACATTGGAAAATGGGGGCAAAGCGGTCATAGATATTGTGCTGGTGGGCTGGGAGGGACAGACAAAATGGTTGTGTCCCTCGTTCAAACTGCAGCAAGATAATTTAGGGTGCAGTGGCAACAACAATTTTCCAGCAGCACCCCCTCTTCTGATATATGTCCTGAGTGAGACACATGTAGGCAGTGAGACGAGAAGTCTGCTGCGGCGCGAAACAACAGAGAAGGCGGAGTGGTGCTAAAGCTCCGCCAGTCCACTGCCCTCCCAAATGACAATAGTTCCCGTATCGTAATCATTTTATACTATTCTGTAGGTAAACTTTCATCTTGGTGCTGCAACAAGTCCACTTGTAATTTGCATCTTTTAAACATCAAGTTGCAGCAAGACTCTATACGTACACGTTATGTGTTAAAAATAAAACACCTAATAATCACAGCTTTATTCAAACAGTTGTCTCCAGTGTATGACTCTGTTCAATATTGTTGACATAGTCTTCTATAAAACAATATAAGTTGTGAACATACAAATACAATATAGACATTTCCATCATTAGTAAATTATACTTCACTTGTAAATTCAAGCCATACTAGACATAGTTTAAACATTATATTGCAGCTGACACTAATATAGTACAGTAATACTGGATAAATAGATACTGCCCAGTAGTTATGAATAAGGTAACTGTTCTATGTGCATAAATCATCATCAAACACATTTTGAAGCACATACAAATAAAATGATAGACTGATAAGTACTATTCAAGTTGCACACAGGTGGAACATGTAACAGCTTGATTGTGTTAAGCTTTTAAATTGGCCAAATATATATTTATATATTGAACCATTCAAGTCACCACGTGACGGATACCTCTCAAAAACTGAAGTTATATTGCTGGCAAAATAGTAATTTCCTTCAAAAAAGAAAAACAATAAAAGTTTGCAATCTGAAGAGGCTGGTGTTGAGAGACAAACATATATAAGAAATCTAGATTTGTTCTTATTCCTGACATTAAAGCCATCTCAAGGAGCTTACTTTTCTGATCAGAAACCTCTATCGACGGTAAGAGGTAATGTAAAGACCATATTCTTTTGTTTTTTAAATTAAGCCAGGTAGCCCATAATCAAATGCATATATATTATTCTCAGGAGATCGAGACAGTGCTAATGATTATTACAATCTTCTAGTGAAGCCCAACTGAACTCTGCCATCTGGAGACCCGTATACAGTGTAACTGGGTACTAGCTTGGAGTCTGACTAAAGAACAAAGAGGATATTGATCTATGGACACTGTCAGTACTAACCCATTATCTGTGCAAGAACAAGTTGTGGTGCACTGCCATGACCATAGGGATACCTAGTGCCAAGTGTTTTCTTCAGTAATTAGCACTGTTTGGTGAATAACACATTGACCACTATTGCTTTCCTTTGTACATACACTGACCACTATTACGTTATTGACCTGTCAATGTCGAAATCGGCAGGCGAGGGCGCAGCCACGGTACCGAGTAACTAACGTACTGGCAGTGTACAGATAACAGATCGCGTCAGATGCTCGATTGACGACGTGTGGGTTTATCCATATAAACGATGTCGTCATCCCAATTCATCATAAGCATATCTGAGATTAATACGTCGACTACCATATGTCTTCTTTCTTTTAGCTTCTACATTCTTTCTTTTGTTGTTATTGAACTGTTTCCTCAAACCCTATAATCCTACGGCAACTGTGCCTTATTAAAATGTTGCCATGTTTACTTCCGGGAAGCGCCTGGCGCCGGGACCTCCCCTAACGACCGTGATTGTAATAGTTCTCAAAATCAAAGCGCCACGTGGTGGCCAATTCCAATACATACCTTGAAGTTTTAAAATTTTGAAATTTGTGTTCAGTGTCTCGGTACTGGAAACATTATTACTTAAAGTAATAATTATCAGGGCTTTTTGAACTTTCAATATTCTATTCGACTGAAAACCCCACCCCATAATGCAATAAGTAATGTATACATATATAATGTTGTATATAAAGTTGCAGAATAAATAAATATATAATAATATACATAGCAGTTAATTATAAATAAATGACTACAGCAATACAATATGGTGTAAGTTGTAATTAATAATAGTACAAACAAATTATGTTAACTTGTAAATTAATCATTAATAAATAATTACAATGACGTGCTATTTGAGCTATTTAAACATTAATAAATAAAAATATAAAAGGGTGAAAGGTGTAGAAAAATTAGATATTAAATGTAATAAGTCTTAAAGGAACATGCAACCCAAAAAGTAAAAATTGCTCAAACCATTAAACAAATTTCATTGAATCATATCCCATAATTTGTAATTTTTTTCTGAAATGATTTATGCAGTTTTAAGGATAATTAGTGAACCTCCCTGGAGGCTGACATTTTGGACATTTACCCACTGAGTCGGAGATCTATCCATCCATTTAATTACACTTACAGAGCGTTAACTATAGAAACACGGCGTCCCTTACAATATAATTATTCATAAAGAATAGGATAAAGAATAACGATGCTCAAGTAGAGACTGCAACAAAGGCCATCGCGCATTCCTACTTGGACTTGGTCGGTTCGACGGAGCTTAATAACTGTTCTTATCGCCCACTTTCACATGTGAACAAATCGTTTATCTAACTAATTATTCCAGTCGACCGTCGCGCAGTGAATATCTTACTAATCATACATTTATATTATTATAAAGGAAATACATTGAATGATATTATAGTACCCCATTTATAGTAATTGCGTACATTATGTTCGTCCCTTTTTCGAGACAGCTCTTCGCGTGCTATAACAACACCGACCCTTCGGCCCCGGACTTTTCGTTCTGTACACAAATTCAATGGGGACAGTACCTTCGTTTAACAGTCGTCTTTCACCCAATCCAACCAACCTGTGTTCCAGATCAATGGTGACATACTCCTGGCAAACCATTTTCTGGTTGAAATTGAATTTGTCCACAATATGACCCGTACCAATATTGTGGAGCCATTTCATCGCCAACTCACGCTTCGCAGAGAATTTATTGGCATTTGGAAAACTCTCTTTCCTTTCACTGACCCTTCTCCTGCTCTGTTTTGGCATCTGTATGCTTGACATCCATGCATTTCATTATCACAAGACTCATAAAAACAACTCAAATCATGTTGCTGTGCTAGTGTTTCATATTGCGCACCGCCTATATCGCTGAGAGTTGTGAACAGTCTACGTCACACTCACGCATTCTCTCGCGTTACTCTTCGTGAGTTCTTCGTGAAATGGGCAACAAGGGCAGCGCCCATGGTCAGTGAAAATGTACGTTTTCAGATTAATTTTACGATGTATAACATTCTTATAAAATTAAAAATAATAATTATGTTACAACATTTTATCTTGAATGGCATGTGGGAATTTGAGCGATTTTAACGCATTGTCAACACTATGGTTGCATGTTCCTTTAAGATGTGTTTTAAACTGGAACGCAAATCCTCGGGTAGTGCATTCCACAGAGTTGGTCCGGCTCAGAGAAAGAATGGCGCCCATATCGTTCAAGGTTGTAACCGCTAACGACCGCTGAGAACCGCTAACAACGCGCTGTCAGCAGATCGTAAGCACGCGACGCGGCACATACGGCGTGATTAGCGAGGCGATGCACGCCGACGTTTGATCGTGTAGAGCGCGAAGCACAATGACGAGTAGTTTGTATTCAATGCGGTACTTCACGGGCAACCAGTGGAGTTGTTGCAATGCAGCCGTCATGCTTCGCCGGTCACCGCGCCTGACCCGCAGCACAACTCTGGCCGCCGAGCGCTGCACCCTCTCAAGGCGGTGCAGGAGGCGGTCGGAGACGCCATACAGGACAGCGTTCCCGTAGTCTAGCCGTGATGTGACGAGGGAGTGGATGAGAGTCTTGCACGCTGCAGTTGTCAAACTTGTTCGTATTTTGACAATGCGAAATAGATTTAAGTATGCACCGCGACAGACGTTCGATACTTGCGCCGACATGTCAAGACTGCTATCAAGTAAAACGCCTCCATCACGAACTGTCGGCGTCAGTGATATGGATGACCCACACACATAGATGGTGGACAACGGAGAAGGCGAGTGGACGGCGGCGGAACGAAAAACGATTGCTTCAGTCTTCGCCTCGTTTAGAAGAAGATGGTTGTAATCCAGCCACTGTCTAATATCACTCACGCATTCTTCGATTTTTCGTTGTGCATCTGCGTGACTCGATGGCGGACACTCAGCGTACAATTGAGTGTCGATCGTCTGCATATACACGATAGCGGATCTGGTGGCGATCGAAAATGTCCGCAATAAGTAAAATGAAAACGTTTAATAGTAGTGGACCTAGGACCGAGCCCGATGGAACACCGTGTCGAATAATTACCGGTGCAGATGTAACTTCGCGTGTCTTAACTGCGTTCGCGTGGCCTACTAGGTATGATCTAAACCAAGCGAGGACTGTCTGGCTTAGTCTTATAGCATGAAGACGACGCAGGAGAGTGTTGTGGTCTAGCGTGTCAAATGCTGCGCTAAGATCTAACAGTACAAGCAGTACGTCACGCCGTGAATCCTGCATCAGGTCTTCGTGTATTCGTATTAGTCCTATCTCTATGTTGTGTTTGGGCCGGTACGCGCTCTGGAATGGGTCGTTGAAGCCATTGATGTCGATGTAGTGGCGTAGTTCACTGGCAACGTACTGCTCTAGCGTTTTCGATAGAAAACGTAATATCGACATCGGACGGTAGTTTGTCAGGCAGTTAACGTCGAGACCGGTGTTACTATCGCGTGTTTCATGGCCGCAGGCACGACGCCGGATTCGAGTGATGTGTTAATGATGTATGTGAAAACCGCTGCTAGTATGTCGATGTTTTATTTTAGCAGGCTCGTTAGCATCGGGTCGAGGGCGCAGGATTTGGCAGACTACTGCAAAATGATCCGTCTGATATATGTAGTCGTCGCTAACGTAGATTCTCAGAGCTGCGCGGATTGGTAGTAAACACACGGCACATGATCAGAAGTTTTCGTAACAATCTGTTTTTACGGATCGGAGACATGGCGAAGTACACAGAAGACACTAAAAAGAATACAGACCTTCATCAACAAATGTCTGCGTAGAATCCTACACCTGAAGTGGACAGACAAGATATCCAACACTACACTCTGGAAAATGACCAAGCAACTACCCATAGAAAATGAAATAAAGAAGAGAAAATGGAGGTGGATAGGACATACACTCAGGAAACCACCAAACACCATCACCCGTCAAGCCATCACATGGAACCCCCCAGGGAAGAGACGAAGAGGTAGGCCACGAAACACCTGGCAAAGAGACACGGACAAAGAAACGAAGGAGATGGGATACACCAGGAGAGAAATGGAGAGGATGGCCACGGACAGAAAACGGTGGCGTTCCTTGGTCGATGGCCTATGCTCCCAGCGAGCAAACAGGCATAAGTAAGTAAAGTAAGTACATGACCAGAAGGGGAGGTCGTCACGCACGCGAGTCGATTGCACGACGTACGTTAGCCATTTTTCCGACGAAATACTTGGAATGTCTCAGCAAAAGCTACGTCATGGCATGACTCAGGTAACTGAGCTGGTGCAGATCGGTCCAGCACTGCACTGGTGACGCCGAACGTTGTTTTCATATTGTGTCCAGCCTCACGTATAACTGCACAGAAGTGACCGGCCTTCGTATCAGCGAGTTGGCGGCGATATTTGTCTATAAATCATCTAAATCCTGTCGACAGTGAGTCGTGTCTAACGCCATCGGCGTTCGGCGCGACGGAGGTCACGTTTCGCACGGGACAACTCTTCTGTGTGCCACGGTGTCTTCGGAAGATCGGTGATGACACGTGTGACGACCGGCGCGTGCTTGTTGACGATGATCTCGGTATCGGTGTTGTTGTTGTCGATGGACTCAACGGTGTTTCCGGAGGTCACGGCGAATGCATTGCGGGTGTCAGCAGTGAAAGCCCGCTTGTCAATCTGTGCTAAGTTTCGATAACACAGTGGACGTTTCGGGCGTTCAGGCTTTACAACGTTAACACCACACTCGAGCACATAAGGATCTGTGAGCAGAGTACAACTTGGGCTTATAGAAATCGAGAGTAGATTATACGTTTTCGCAGTTATGATCAGGTCTAGTATGTTACCATGTTCGTCGTGAGTAGCACTACTGACATGTTGTACACCATTGGATGTATCAAGTAAATCTGCTAGGTTAATCGCATCAGTGCAGGTTGAATCTTCGTATCTGGTGTTGAAGTCCCCACACACGATCGTTTCTGTGGAATGAGCAGCAGCGATTAACAATACCTTGGAGACATCATCCGGGAAAGTTCTAAAACACGAACTTGGCGGTCTGTACATTACGACTTCACGAGTTGTGCAGTCGATGCGAGCATTACTTAAAGTAACGGAAAGCGTTTCGGATGCGCACATGTCAACACTAACACGTGACACGAGCTGGAATGTCTTACGGAAATAAAGAACTCCGACGCCTCCTCCGCAATGGACGCCGCCACGTGGTTAGTGGGCGAGCGTGAAATTGTCTCTACAAAGTTCAGACGCTGAAGCGTTGTCTTCATCTGCCAGCCAGGTGTCCGTTACAGCAACAATGTCCGAAGAGATGCCGTCGACGTAGTCACGCACAAGTCATGTTTTGTTCCGCAGAGACCTGTCGTTAATCAGGGCAAATGTTGTCTTTGACTCAGCTTCAGGCAAACGAACTACGGGTACTTGTACTAGATTGTTGTGACAAGGGCGTGTTTGTGGCCGGTCCGTGGGTGGTCGACATCCGACCACTCGTGTAATTGCCCTTTCTTTCCGAGAGCCGCCCCGGCAGCCGCGTCTGGTCGGTAACCTGGCGTACGTATAGGGCGTGCAAGTCTCGCGAGCGAAAACGAGGCTGGGGGCAGTTGGGGGCAGGAGGTCCATATACTCCATGTTAACATATAGGACTTTGTTTTGTTTTTGGTCGTAATAATCGAACTGCCCGAAATAGCGTATTTCAGTTATATTTTCCGAAGGATTATTACAAGCAGAAGCAGTGGAACATTTTGCCGGTGACGATGATCACGGAAATCATGAATTTTAATCGATTATTATGGTGGTTGCCATGGCAATAGCGGCAAGTACTTGTGTTTGACGATCTTGACTAATAATGAAGAGTGCCAGTTTTCGCGCAGTACAACCTATTTGTGCCAAACGTATACATGTGTTATGATTATGTGCATTTAGACAACTTGTCAGATATAAATGCTTATCGAAACCACAACGTACAGCAATGAAAAACGCAAATCCCGTAAAAGACACATACAGCCTAGCATCGTGTCGATTATCTGCACTACGTAAATCGCTATGTGTCTATGATAGTGTGGTAAACTCAATATTAAATCGGACATTTAAGATAAGAAACGTATAACACAAGATATTTATGAACTGATTTTCCCAGCATTCATCAGTCGGAAGCTACAACTGTCATCCATCGTTAGAACATTATTCTTGTGTCCAGTCCCCAATTAGTCTCGCTTAGTCCCCAATAAGCTCCAGTCGCGCGGAGTCACGCCATGTATCGTGACCCACTTGCAGGCCCTATTGCCCTTTGTTTCCGAGAGCCGCCCCTGCAGCCGCGTCTGGTCGGTAACCTGGCGTACGTATTGCGGTCTTAGTAAGGGTCGCCCATCTTGGATTCCAAAATGGCCACCTTTACCACATACCTTTTTACATCGTACCTGATGTTTGTATATTCTTAATACATCGTACCTGATGTTTGTATATTCTTAATATACTTTTATGTTAATGGCTACAACCACATTTTACCGAAAGGAATTTGTGTTTTAATGTAATTTAAGAAAACAGAGATCACCGTCTTAGACTTGGATATGGCGATAGTCAATACACAATTGAATTTCTCACATATTTCTTAAAGGGAATAGAAACAAGGCTTTACCTAAAATTCGTTTTCCATGAGTACGTAAAGATTAAGTATGTATGCAACATTTGACAACATTTAAAACATAAATAAAAATACATTTGTGGTATAAATTCGGTTTTAAGCCCGTCAGCATAGCGATTGCCGCGGAAAGCTGAAAGTTAATTAGCAATGCAATCACGTGGTATCGTGGCGTCAAAAATGACATGCGGACCCTTTCTACGTATTCAGAGCATGTTTACAAGGGCAGTTTTTGAGTCGAAATATAATACATGATTGTGCGATGTTCCGATGTTCTGGTGAAAGTATTTTCTGAATTAAATCATCCTTTCCTCAGTCGTGATAAGTCTCTCTTCAACATATGTGTCAGCAACTTGTCTCGCTTCTCTTTGGTATGCAACAAATCAAACGTCGACAGAATGTCTGCTGAACACTTCTGTGTTTGTAGTTCCGGTCACGTCATGGTCAGCGGGACGAAGTTGGAACTGATGACGTGTCTCCTGTCATACGCCACAAACAAAGAGACAAACGTACAGTAGGCGCATGTAGTCCGTTGTCCCTCACCGGTGCATCGCTAGTCTGAAGGTTTTTCGTGCGGACAGAGACAAACGTAGTGTACGTAGGACCAGTCCGGCGATGTCTGTTTTCATGGCTCTTACAGGTGACGCATGCGCGATGCCGAAGTAGACCCTGAAACTATAATTAGAACTAGAGAAAGCACTGGACATTATGATACATAACAAACAACCCTGATTAGCGAGTGATAGCGTGGGATCAAGCGATCGATATAGATAGATAGATAGATAAATAGATAGATATATAGAGTATTTATTTTCAACAACATACATTATACATTATATATACAGTGCCTGCAATACAAATTGTTGAAGAAAGGGTAAAAGAAGTGCAATATTTATCATGTATCTTGTCATAAATATTATTTGCTTCTAAAGTCTGAGAGTTTCGAATAAGCAACACAATACAAGAAGTACAAGTTACGTTCACGCCCGCCATTTATAATCGATTGACAGGCGTAAACGTTCCTTAGGTCTCTCGCTGTCGCGTAATTGTACGACTTGTATGGTCGGTTGCCTAGTTACCGTGCTAGAAAAATGAAATGTGTCTTAGACAGAATAGCCATGTCGATTTGTACGAATGTGCCAGCTTTATATTGTCGGAACTCGGAAGTATAAGTATCTGACTAGATGGAGTATTTGAAAATTATAGTGGTTTAGCCTATAACAGAGATGATAATGCTTGATCATATGATACGTAAACTGCATTGACATTTTGTCTAACGATATCAATTTTATCCCACATTCCCTTGAAAATAGTGTTTATGCCATAAGAAAACCTAGCTCTTAGGTTTGCGTATATATATATCTATGTGTATGTGTGTTTGTGAATGTGGTTGGGTAGGCAGTGAGTGCGCGTTTGCGTGCGTGCATGCTGGCGTAAGAGTTGTTTTAGGTTGATTAAGGACGACCACAGTGAGTGTGTGTTACACAAACGCAAAGCGTCTACGAGAAACTGCATCACGTACGCACTCGTACGTACTCACCTCCATGCGTGCAGGCGCACAATGAGGGCCTACAGTGGTAACAGGCTAATATGATGCGGGGACTGGTTCAATTTTAAATTGTTCATGACATCTTACGAGACAAGTTCGATTTTTTGAAATTGCTAAACAAACACATTCCGTACAAGTAATGTACAAGCTATTTTAAATAAAATATAAGCTGTATCTGCGTATTTGTGTATCTAGTATAAAGAAACAATATATATATATATATATATATATATATATATATATATATATATATATATATATATATATATATATATTAAACATAAACACAAGCTACAGGCGAAACAGGATGCTTACAAAGACAAAGACTGACGAAGCCAAATACAAGAAAACGAGATATGCAGCGGAAAGGCCCAGTAAGACCGGGAAGGCCAAATACCGGGACAAGCTTGAGGAGAATCTCACCACCAACAATTCTAATAGCATCTAGCAGGGTCTGAAGGCCATAACCAACTATAAGCCGTCTCCAAAGAATACTCCCACTACTGACACTACTCTTCCCGATAAAATGAATGACCTTTACAGCTTTGATAAGTAGAACGCTATTCCCCCTTCCTCTCCCACAGGGTTTCACTGTGACGAACCTCCCTCCTCCTCCTCGTCGTCGTCGTCCACCTCCCCTGTCTCCTTTCACAGTTGACGAATCTGTCATAAAACGCATGTTTCTGCTGGACCGGATTACATCTCTCCTTGTTTCCTTAAACAGCGTGCCGGCCAGCTCTCAGGTGTCTTCACAGACATATTCAGTGTGTCTCTTTCCCTCATTGCTTCAAAAAGTCAACTATCATCCATGTTCACAAGAAATCTACAGCCTCTTGTTTAAACGATTCTAGGCCTATTGCCTTGACCTCTGTAGTCATGAAGACACTCGAGTGCTTGGTCATCCAGTTTCTGAAATCAATAATATATCCATTGCTTGAGCGATTTCAGTTTGCATGTCGTAAGTCTGTTGACGACGCTGTCTCTCTAGGATTGTTTTATGCTCTCCAACATCTAGACAGTCCAGATACTTGCGCTAGGGTCCTTTTGTTGATTATAGTTCTGCTTTTAATACAATTATCCCCTCAAAACTGTTTGACAGAATGTCGGTGTTCCACAATCCATGTGTCGATTGTTTTATTGAACAGACCGCAGGTTGTGAAAATAGGTGGCAACTTATCGTCATCACTTACTTTGTCTACTGGTACGCCTCAGGGCTGTGTTATGCACCGATGCTATACTTTCATTTTACATATGATTGTGTATCTTGTCATGAAAGTACCCAAATACTGAAATGTGCTGATGATACTACAGTGCTAGGACTTATTACTAACTCAGATTAATCTGAGTATCGTGATCAGGTGAACAAACTTATCAGTTGGTGCAGCGAAAATAATCTGGAGCTCAATGTAAACAAAACAAAACAAATTATTGTGGATTTTAGGAGAAAGAAAGCTTCTCCCATCTCTCTTCTTTTGATCGATGGCTGGACAGTTGAAATCGCCCAACATTTCAAGTTTCTTGTTTCTACAATCTCTAATAATCTTAAATGGGAGCTAAATACAGATATTATTGTTAAAAAGGCGCAACAGCGGCTATTCGTTCTAAGACGGTTGAGATCGTTTGGTTTGACCACACAGATCTTGCTCACCTTTTACAGAGCTGCAATCGAGAGTGTCCTGACATTTTCAATGGTTTATATATGTTACAGTGAAGGAAAAGCTAAGATTGAACAGAGTTGTAAAAACTGCTTCCAGAATAACTGGCAGAGACCAGCCCAGTCTTGAATTATTGTATCAGCCTACCTATTAGGAAGAGCCATTCTCATCTCTCATGATTCATCCCATCCTGCCTATGACCTATTTGATCTACTTCCATCTAGTCGCCGGTTCAGATCCATCAAAACCAGGACCAACAGGTGTAGTACCAGCTTTCCCCTAGCCGTACAAACCCAGTTAAAACAAAAGGGATCTTTTTCCTATCTGTGGTGCACAGATATTCCACTTTCAAAATGTTTTTAGGGTGTAATCTTAACATAATTTATTATATATTATTTTATTTTATTCCACATTTTATGATTATATATTTATACTAGATCATGTCAACAACTATTATTTATCGATGTTTTAAAGAACGGACCTATAGTATGCGATCGTGTTTAATTATTTATTTACTTATTTTAATTAATTCAAAGTAGTGTATTTTATCATAATTGTTTGGTGCATGGGCGTGTATTGTCATGTGAAAGTGTTTTAGTGTGTATACCTTAAAATCATTTATTATATATTATTTTATTCCATATTTTACATTTTATGATTTTATATTTATACTATATCATATCACTATTATTTATCGATGTTTTAAAGAAAAACTTTTTTATTCAGACCTATTGTATGTGACTGCTCTTATTTATTTATGTATTTATTTATTTATTTAATTTAAAGTAGTAGTATATTTTATCATAATCGTATGGTGCATGTGAGTGTATTGTCATGTGAACATACTTGTACAACGAACCAACATTACAACGCATTCGAATGTTTTATTGTAACTGCAATTAAAACACATGGCAATAAAACTGACTTTATATTATGTTATCTTATATATAAATTATTATATATAAATGCATAAATACAGTTGATATGTTTCTAATATATTAATTAGCAGTAGTAAATACAGGTATAAATTTTAATGTTACCTCAGTTGAACCTCTATGGTACAAGCACTTCGATTCACATCTCTAGTAGGCTCATTCAGATGGTTCCTAATTTTAGATTATTTCAGAGGTTTGGAAAACTTGGGGGCATGATGTTAAAAACACATACTATACATACTGTTCTCTCAGCGTTATATCATGTTTTGTTACATCATTGTATAGATAATTATGCCATCAACAATTATATCGTTGAATGTCGGAAACATTCTGCATACTTTTTAATTATAGACGTTTCAACATCGTAACGTTAGCATTTCGTTACTTCATACACATCAACGTGCGATCTCTTTCTGTGACACGCTGAGACAATGTAATTACCTTTAAAACGTATTAGCGCGTGTGAATGCCTTTTTATCCCACGCATCTCTGAGTTCCTTGGCTATTAGTTTGTAGATAAGAAATGCAAGTACATATAACTTATCTAATGTACATGGTTATACTGTAATAAATATATGAACAGGTTAATACATAGAAGATAACTGTATTAATGCAGGAACTACCATGTTGGAATAAAAGAAGAATGTTGGTAAAATGAGCTGTTAGCATGACTGATTAAGAAATATTGTTGTACCCTCTACGCGAGTCTGCATGACGTAACAGCAAATGCACCACATCGCGTGACAAAGTAAACAACGTCGACTTAACGTGCGTAAATCACCCAAAGGAACGGAACGTCAAATGCTGATATCAATGCGTATTGGATTCGTATAAAGGTAAGATGGCAATATTGCTATAATTATGATTTATAGTTCAATTCAGTTATCTGTGTACGTGATAACAAGTAAAATATAACTAAGAATAAGCTGTCATTTTAAATACTGATAGTGGGAGTGTTGAGATTAATCATAAGATCACGTAATCGCATCCTTCATAACTTCAGCGTTGGCGTTACAGAAAATTAATATGTTTACGGGCTGCTCATAGTTTGTCGTTTTGTTCGTCCATTTCTGTCCAACAAACGTGTGGTAAAGTCTAAAGTCGACGTTGTCTGATGCATCAGCGTACGATTCGTGTGTTTCAAAGAATAATGTCCCGTGATGTCAGGACCTAATGACGTCGTGGTGTGACAGCATCTCGACAGAGCCCTACGACAACTGCAGTAGGCTGAATGAGTAAGTGTTTCACTTCCTACATCTGTTTAATAATTATACTAACACTAATTGTAACACTTATACAGCACATATATCCTTGAAAATGAAGCTCAGAGGCGAAACAAACAACATAATTTGGCATAACCACCAACGAGAACAGGTATGGTAACCTGGGGCAAAACGGCCCCTGGGGGTAATACGACCCCCCGTCTTATCTGCCAAACGAGTGAACACAAACTAACGTTGAATAGTGGAACACGATGCTGCTACCTAGCGAATACTCTTACCGACCGCAAGGCCCAAAGCTATTAAAAGTAAGTTCACAAACCTTTTTTTAAAGTTTTGCATACCCTGTCATCTAATAATCACTCTTCGGTCAAATCGATGCTAACATGTCTACCGTGTGATGGTAAGCCAGCGACTGGTACTAATGCACTTACGTCTATACACGTTTTCAATGACTTTAATCGAAATGGGAGCGATATTAAAGAATTACTTGTGAAGGTGAAAAAGTCAGCACTTGTGTGTATGGGGTAAGACGGCCCTGTCAGAACGGGGTAAAACGGTCCCGGGGCCGTCTTGCCCCGCCATGCAGTACGAATATGGTATGTAAACGTAATAAAGCTGTGACGTATTTATAGCATACACAATAATTTAAGCAAAAAGTGAAAGAAAGTCGACGAAAGCAGCGATGAAGAGGAATGGCCGTATTTGGTGTGCCATTTGGTGTGCCATTCAGTTGAATTCTGCCACGAGAAGTCTGGGTTCAATGCCAAGAATGCAAGAATTGGGCTCACAATGAGTGCACACTAGAGCTCTCATATTTCGTGTGTCCCAACCGCGAGTCAGAGTGTGATTAGACAATAGAGTATCTGCAAGCCATTCGTATACAATATGTTAATTATTTGAAGGCTTGTGATGATGCAAATTCCAAAGCTGATAAGTGTTTTCAGTGACGAGTGTAATGATAATGCAGAATATTGCTTTTAATGACAACTGTATTTTTTTGGACATACTATAATTAATGATGAATGGTTTCGATTGAAGATTAGGCTATTGTATCTGCCGCGAAGTATCTGCATGCCATTACTTTAGTATAATATGTTCAACACTATAGTGATTTTAAGGCCTGTGATGATGCAGATGCCAAAGGTGATCGTAATGTCGAATAATACAGACAGAAGCTGATAGGTAGAAAACCGGGATGTCCCGGGTGTAAGATCAATAGAGCGGGAGAACTGTAGAAGTGCAACAAATATTATCAGTATTATGTGACCGTGTCGTATTGTCGAAGAAGCAATAGAAGACGGACATAACAATGATGAGTCTAATATAATTCACGATGAGTGATGCGGAGTGGTGATTATTTTTGTTCACGATGAGTGATAGTAATAGTAGTAGTTAATGACGGTTTAAATAAATAATGGATATAACACATTGTTTTATATCATTACAACGGTTAAACCTAACATTAGAGTAAATAGGCGAGGGACCGTTTTGACCCAAGCAAAACGGTTTTATTGGAGCACATTTTAAACTTGCTATAACTTACGTTTTGATTATTCAATCGTTCAGAAACATGTGTCATAAACAAAGTATATATACCTCAACACTATTCCTGCACAATTATGCATCGAAATGTTATGGATACAAAAATACACAACTTTTCCCTTAGGGGAGCCGCGCTGCCCCAGGTTACCCTAAAAGGCGTCATTGGAGCATGGAACCACCGCAAATATATGGTGGAAAAGCAATTTAAAATAAATTTGTTTTGAGGTTTTGTTTTACGAAAGATGGTTTTGTTTCAGGATGCTTACTTGTAATAGGTGATTCTAAATTGTTGATGCAGCTGCAGACAAAGAACGTTTACCAATATTTATGTTAGTTTTAGGAATAAAACGTTGTTTGAAAACATATCATATAAAGACTCCGCGATATCAGAGATACGTAGCCGATTAACTAAGTGTGTCAGTTGTTTAGTATAAAGAGTACGGAATGTAACAGCAGCCAATTTAATTCAATATACAACTAGAAACGAATGGAACTGTTTAAGTAGTTGTGATAATGGTGAGAAACAGGTCCTTAAGTACTACGCGTGCTGTATCGTAGTATTTTAACTGAAAAACAGTCGACAGTCTTATTCGTTGTTATTTTGTACCAATAATAATTCTATCAGCATTTAAAGAAGAGCCGTCCCAAGTGAATAAAATCGTTTATAATCATAATTGTAACATTTACATAGCGCTGTTCCGTTGCTCACATCGCTCTACAAAAGTTCTTGGAAAATAGGTATATCTTTAGTTTTACCTTAAAAGCAGTAGTGTCAGGCTGAAGGTTCTGTCACCCCAGTGACGCCTAGTGCGTGGTACATACAACAAATAATGTATTTGCTGGAGCGCAGCAACATAACTGACTGGGCTCTGCTTACACACTGTTCGAGGTGGATGGCCAGTCAAACCCCAATGTGTGAGTAGCAGGATCTTGAACTCTATTCCCACTGCTATCGACAGCCAGTGCAACTTCATCAGCAGCGGTGTTGCATGGCTATATTTCGAAGCGCCGTCCACCAAGCAGGCTGCCCTATTCTGCACTTTCTGGAGTCGTTGTATTTGCTTCACAGGCAGCCGGTGGATCAGTATATTGCCAACATCGAGTCTACTGGTAAAAAATGCATGTATGAATTGCTCTGTCGCTGCTGCCGTCAGATGACGTCTGATTCTCGAGATGTTGCGGAGGTGATAAATTGCCGATCTACATACAGCAGTCACATGTGACTCCGTCGTTATTTCGGCAACAAATTGAACACCAAGATTACGGATACTGTGAGTCACCGTGACCAAACAGTCACAAATACGTAACACATGCAGCTAAATTTTCTTTAGCTGTTGACCTTAATCGAATGCGATGACTTCTGTTTTAGATTCGTTTAGCTTCAAGGAGTTTATTCTCACCCACATCCAGATTTCTGTTTCGCATAACAGCCGCATCAATGTCCTCTTGACGGGGTTTCATGGCGATATAGATTTGCGTGTTGTCAGCAAAGAAATGTGATGTTCCGAATGATTTTAAATAATGGTGCAGCATAAATGATTTAACAAGATTGCCACATAGCGAATCAACTCTAGACAGCAGGTGGACAAGGAAGCCCTTTGGCTTATCGAGACTCCAACGTATCTATATAAATGTACCCCGCCCTTCTTAGGTATATGTCGATTTTATTTTTAAACGTATTAACACTACCAGCACCTACACAATCAGTTGATAAACTGTTCCATTCATGTTCATGTTCTTCATGAAAATGAAAATGTTCTAATATCTAGTATACAGTGCTTCTTTGCCAATGTAATCAATGTCTTCTAGTTCTTTTCTCTTACTTAATTGAAAAAATAATTTTTTTGTTAATATGTTCATACCCATTCAATATTTTAAACACTTCTATCTTCTCTCAATCTCCTGGTTTCTAGTGTTGTTAAACCATATTAATTTAGACGCATTTCATACCTAATATTCCTGAGTTTTTGTATCATTTTGGTTATTCTTCTTTGTACTCTTTCTAGCATATCAATATCCTTCTTGTGGTAAGGCCTCCATGCTTGTATACAGTATTCTAAATGAGGCCTAACTATTCTTTTGTAGAGCGGTATTTTAGTTCCTTTATGATAGTATTTAGTACAGTAACCCCCATTGTATATTGTGCATCTTCATTCCCATGTCCTGTGTGGAGGCACTTACACTTCCCAAAATTAAACAGCATTTGCAACTTCTCAGACCATTCGGTCAACTTATTAATAATCATCTTGTAAATGCTGTCTAGGAGACCAACGGCGAACAATACAGAAGCTTGAGGAACCCCGCACGTAATAGCAGGTGGTGTATAACCATTATTGTGATAGATTGAACTCCGATACTCAGATACCAGTCTAGTGCAGTTTAGACCACTCCAACGTCATGTGGCAGTCAATGCAACATTACATCGTGATCCACAGTATTAAATACAGTCGACAGGTCCGGAACCAACAGGATGATAATGTTCTGGTTGTCCAGTGCACGCAGGATGACATTACGTACACAGACAAGAGCCGTCTCAACGTAGGGATTATACCTTTATATGCAGATTGTAGATCATTTGACAAGAACTGCACATGAATATGATCATTGAGATATTTGCTACAACCTTTTCCAATTCCTTCAACAAAAACTGAAATTAGAAATAGGACGATAATTCATTAGTTCATTTTTGGCAAGATGTTTACTTTTGATAAGAGGATTGACCACATATTGCTTGAAATCATCAGGAACATCCTGCACTGGCATAATTAATAATATTTGTAATAGGATCAGGTGGTCAATGCAATGTTTTAGTAGAAATGGTGGAAATGGTCAAAATCACACGATTTATTTGGACACTTCAGAATTGTAGTATGAACTTCACTAGCAGTTGTCGGTGTAAAAAGGGCAGTGCATTGCTAAAAAGCGGTTGTTCAGAAACACCATAATCAACATCATTAAAGCAATACGTGGTCGAATGTGGGCAATCTTATATACAAACGCACTTGTTAAAACAAAACCACACATGAAACAAAACACACAAACCGTCCAGTGATACACACCCATATGATTTACAGTAATTTGTGGGGAAAGTGTGAAAAAGAAATCACCGTGCGGGATTTGAAGCGGTGATGTTTAATTTAAAAACGAAGTGCAGCTTTCTAATGCGTCTACCCAGGGAGGTACGATATCGACACATTTGACTGTGCTAATTTACATACTTACCCGGTATGTCAATTGTATGATTATTCCTACATCTATAGATATTATTGTATATTGGATTATACAACGTTTCTTTGTGAAGCTGAATTCCCTACATATTCGATATATGTATTTATTAGCGTAGATTATCTACCGTTGGCTGTATTCAATACAATTAGTATTACTCTGAAAATAGGTTGAAAGTCAGCGAAGTTCCGAAACCATCGCATTTTATTTTCCACAAATTTGGATTCATGTTCCTTTGTGGTAACCAATGTGTGCATTGCATGGGAATGTCGCACAACAAATCTTTATTATGCTCCTTTCGACACCAAAGCTACATTCCGCCGGGTGAGCTCTGTCAACGATGGAGTAACGATACAATGTGATCACCTAATTAATTAAATCTCACCTTTCCAGTGAATCGCTACACCATCTTATATACAATGATAAACTTTGTGTTTCCATGAAAAATGGATTTCTAACTAATACCTTGTTTTTATTTCCTTTAACCTTCCCATAACATGAGATACATGGTTACTCAAATAATACGTCTGACGAACGATTCTTCGCTGCTCAGCTCTTCCGATTACACGACAGACCACCGCCACCAACAGCATCAACAACAACAACGGTAGCTCCTCGGGCATCGACCTTATTGTCATCGTCGCCGTGTTCTTCATTGTCATCGTCATCCTCGCGTGTGGCGCGTGGTTTTACTTTGTAATAAGGTATGTCTAATTCATTACTGTCTTACATGTGTCGTTTGAAGTTCGTTTATAAATGGCAGAAGTTCGTTTATATGCAAGGAGCATAGTAAACAAAAGAAATGAACTAAACATTATGGTAGAAGATATTGACCCTCACATAATAGGTATAACTGAATCTTGGGCCACACCCGATATATCAGATGCCGAATTAGGAATGACAGGGTATGTAATGTTTAGGAAAGATAGATTAGGAAGAAGGGGAGGCGGAGTTATTTTATATATTAAAGAATCCATCCAAGCTTATGAAATAAAATTAGAAAAAGAAGCAGAATGTGAAGAAGCTGTCTGGTGTAACATAGTTACAGGAAACTCAACATTAACTGTTGGGTTAGTGTATCGGAGTCCAAACATAAGCATGGAAGAGAATGAA
This sequence comes from Ridgeia piscesae, assembly GCA_025642075.2. Classification (NCBI taxonomy): domain Eukaryota; kingdom Metazoa; phylum Annelida; class Polychaeta; order Sabellida; family Siboglinidae; genus Ridgeia; species Ridgeia piscesae. The sequence continues at coordinate 100,173 of JAODUO010001020.1, forward strand.
AAAATACATAACGCTATCAAAGAAGTGAGTAAACAGGACTGTATTATTATGGGGGATTTTAACCATGGGCATATACAGTGGACATCTCTACAGAGTACCGGGAGAGAGGATCAAGAGTTTTTAAATTTAGTACAAGATAGTTTCCTTTCTCAACATGTGTTAGAAGCAACCAGGGGCGAGAACGTGTTAGACATAGTATTGAGCTCACAGAAGGAATTTGTTGATAATGTCAAGATATGTGAGCCACTGGGGTGTAGTGATCACAACCAGATACATTTTATCATCAAAGTAAAGGGAGAACGGAATAGAAAAATAAGGTACAGGAAAAAATTTCACAAAGGAAGATATAAGGACATGAGGGAATATTTAGCAAAGATAGACTGGAATAACACACTGAAGAATAAGACATCAACAGAATGCTGGGATATTTTAAAGAGTGAAATTGACTGCGTCGTTGACAAATTTGTCCCCTTGAAAAAACAGGGGAAACGGTCAAAGAAGAAACACTTATCGGAGGAAGCCATTAGAAAAATCAAGTACAAGCAAATGATGTGGAAGACATATAGACATACCGGAAGTGAAGAAGACTATAGCATTTATAAAGAAGCACTTAATCAAGCTACAGCTGAAATTAGAAATTAGAAAAGAGAAGCTACGAACAAAAAATAGCTTTTAATATAAAACATGACAGCAAGAGTTTTTATGCGTATGTTCGAAGTAAACAGAAAGTTCAGGATAAGGTCGGTCCTCTGGAAGGTAGTGATGGAAACATAATAACAGAGGGATTCTTAATGGCAGAAAACCTAAATGAGTACTTTAGTTCGGTGTTTACCAGGGAAGATATTAGCATATTACCAGTACTTGAGACTAAGTTCGAAGGGAGAGAGTTTGACTATTTAGGACGACTAATTGTAACCCCAACAATGGTAGCTATGAAAATAAGAGATATGAAGGATAATAAATCACCTGGAGTGGATGGGATTCCTCCCAAATTACTATTGGAAATTGTAGTACAAATCAGCATACCGCTTGCAACAGTGTTCAATTTGTCATTAGAGGAGGGAATAGTTCCGTTAAAATGGAAAGAAGCAAACATTATACCATTATTTAAAAAAGGTTCGAGAAACAAGTCAGAGAACTATAGACCAGTGAGTTTAACATCGGTGATTTGCAAACTATTAGAAAGACTAATTAAAGATCACCTGGTTGATTTTCTTGTTAAAAATAAATTGATAAACCCATCTCAACATGGGTTTCTAAAAGCGAGGTCATGCTTAACAAATATGTTATGTTTTTTGGAAGATGTCACAAAGTGGCTAGATGAGGGATCACCAGTAGATATAATCTACTTAGATTTTTAAAAAGCGTTTGACAAAGTGCCACACCAAAGACTACTACTTAAACTAAAGGCCCATGGCATAGGAAATGGAATGATCAACTGGATAGAAACATGGCTTATTGATAGAAGACACAGAGTAGTTGTTGATGGGGAGGTTTCAAACTGGAAAGCGGTTTTGAGTGGAGTACCGCAGGGATCAGTACTGGGACCTATTTTATTCTTAATATATATCAATGATTTGGATGATGACATAACAAGCAAGGTGTTGAAGTTTGCGGACGACACAAAAGTGTTTAGGAAAATTAAAAGTGATGCAGATAGACAGCATTTACAAGATGATCTTAATAAGTTGATAGAATGGTCTGAGAAGTGGCAAATGCTGTTTAATTTTGGAAAGTGTAAGTGCCTTCACACAGGACATGGGAATGAAGATGCACAATATACAATGGGTGATACTGTACTAAATACTACCTTAAAGGAAAAGGACTAAGGGTTAACTATTAGTGCTGACATGAAGGTATCAGAGCAGTGTGGAATTGCAGCAGCGAAGGGAAACCAAATTCTTGGATTAATTAGGCGAAATATAGTGTACAAAGAAAAAGAACTAATAATACCGCTGTATAAAACAATAGTTAGGCCTCACTTAGAATATTGTATACAAGCATGGAGGCCATGTCGCAAGAAGGATATTGATATGCTAGAAATAGTGCAAAGGAGAGCAACAAAAATGATACAAAAACTCAGGAATATTAGTTATGAAATGCGAGATCAGATTGAGGTGTTTAAAATATTGAATGGATATGAAAATATTGACAGAAATATTCTTTCACAGTCAAGGAAGAGAGAAGGACTAGAGGACATGGAGTTACATTAGCAAAGAAGCAGTGTAGACTAGATATTAGAAAATTTTGATTTTCACAAAAAACAGTAAACGAATGGAACAGATTATCAGCTGATTGTGTAGGTGCTAGTAGTGTTAATATATTTAAAAATAAAATCGACATATACCTAAGACGGGCGGGGTATACTTAGATAGATAGGTTGGACTCTCGATAAGCCAAATGGCTTCCTAGTCCACCTGCCATCTAGAGTTGAATCTCTAGGTGGCAATCTTGTTAAATCTTGTTAAATCTTGTTAAATCTTGTTAAATCTTGTTAAATCTTGTTAAATCTTGTTAAATCTTGTTAAATCTTGTTAAATCTTGTTAAATCTTGTTAAATCTTGTTAACTCTTGTTAAATGCTCGTCTTTGAACATGATACGCGACGACTTAAGGAATGTGGATGTCCCAAATAAGTACATACTTTACGTTTATCTTATAAGTGGAGTATGTTTTCGTTAGGCGTTGCCGAAGCAAGTCACCTAAATGAGATGCCCACTGTCAGAAACAGGCATGACCACGTGAAATATATTCAATTCAATAACTTTATTCCAGACTCAACAAGTACACGTGACTCTGATGTCCATATCATGACACTAGGCAGACAATATGTACAATATACATTCTAAACTACTGCTGTGTGCATTAGAAAACATAATAAAGTTTTTTCGGTCAAGTGTTCACATATAAGAGCTTGTTCCAATGTCTACGAATCCTGGAAGTGAATATTAAGCTAGAAGTTATAATATAATTTATAATATAGTTAACAGAGCTATCAAGTCTACACATAACTCTACATATGCCCTATTCCTTTGGTATATCTAACGTAGTGCATAGTAGGCTCGTACTTTCATGTTTTGATATACAACTTTTAAATATTGTGATATGCAATACGTAATCTATTTTAATGTAAACATTTCTTGCAATTCCATAAGAGGAGCTCCAATATGAACGAAGCAATGCGAGTTTTACTTCTAGGAGCACATACTAAACTTTCGCTATATAATATTTCCTTGTACATGGATAGCTCTACGTTGTCTATTAATGTCAACATCATCTGAAAGATCATCTGAAATATAGTTTCCGAGATACTTATAAGTAGCTACAACATGCAAAGTAACCCCTTTTAGATATCGTCGTTTGCATATTCTTGACGTGTGTAAAATGCGGCACGGTTTTGCGGAACATTTTGCGGAACGCTTGTTTAAATCATCCTACAATCAGCTGTTGAACTCCCATGACTCAGAAGCCTCACACATAGCTAAATATGGAAAGAATCTGACAATCCGTCAATGTGAAGGCATAATATGTACATTAATGTACATTTACAGCCGATGGAACGTCGACTGGTGGCCCGACGACAGGTGTGCTGGCTCGATGCCGGAAAGGATGTTTAGAATCATCTACAGCTCGCCGTATGCTTCACACGAGACTGCTACGTCTTCACACATAGTTAAATGTTGATATCGTATAACATTTCCGTCAATAGGAAAGCACAATGTCTACATTAATGTACATTTACAGTCGATGAAACGTCGCGGGACGTTCGATCGAATTCAGTGCCAAGACGGCGTTGTTTTGGCTGTTCTGTCTATTGACCACACATACGCTAGGCTGTTCTGTCTATTGACCACACATACGGCTTGCCCACACATACACACTGCACATTTAATAACTTACCCTTCATATATACGAAAAGGATGATTTAAACAAGTGTTCCGCAAAACATGCAAACAAATCCACGTTAGTCGCTAGAGGCGCTGATACGCAACTAGGGTATAGTTGCGTATCAGCGCCTCTGGCGACTAACGTGGATTTGTGGAACCCCTTTGATTCGCAAAGTTCTAACTTTCAGATCGAGGTGAAACTTCACTACATTATAAAGTTGCCCGAATATGTCACTAGCCATTTTACTCCTAGTGTTTGATATGCAAAGCAACGCCTACACCAACGGAGCGATGGACGGTGCCGCAACATTACAATGAGTAATACTAACGGATAAAACTACATAAAATGTGGACATTTATTTGTGGAGGTTGAATATTAGCAGGATGTAAAGTGTTATCCCGGAGAGACGAACGGGTGTGGCTAATGTTATCCCTAAAATAACATGTGATATATAACATAATCACAAAGATAACTTAGAAAGTGACGTGTAACTTGATATTTTACTTCACAGACGCCAGATGCGCCTATTTCAGATGGAACTGGACGCAGTGAGCACACCGCAAAATGACGATTTGAAATCTCCTTCTCTAGCAACTAATAACAGCTATGATGATACAACGAGTCGGCCCACCGTTACCGGGTTCGCCGTGGGTATGTGTCGGGAGAAAAGCACACCAAGAATCGATCCATAATATATAGTAATTATATATATATATATATATATATATATATATATATATATATATATATATATATATATATATATAATATAATATAATATAATATAATATAATATAATATAATATAATATAATATAATATAATATAATATAATATAATATAATATAATATATATATATACTATACTATACTATACTATACTATACTATACTATACTATACTATACTATACTATACTATACTATACTATACTATACTATACTATACTATACTATACTATACTATACTATACTATATATAATATAATATATATATATATATATATATATATATATATATATATATATATATATAAATATTACATAAATAGCGTGTGTTGAAGATGCCACCTTGTCAATGTTAAATGTCATTCTTGAGTACCTTGAAAGTACAGGCTCGTATGCCGGAATACTACTCGTTGACTTTTCTTCAGCATCTAAAACAATCCTGCCGCATTTGGTGATCAAAAGAATTATTGATCTTGGTGTTGGTAAACAATTTGTCATGCTTGTACACAGTTTCCTTACCAACCGCTCACAGTATGTGAATGTTAGTAGCGTGGGTTCGCCACATGTGTCTATCTCCACTGGAGCTCCTCGGGGGTGTGTACTGTCGCCATTTTGTATACCATGTACACTAATTCATGCAGAAGGGCATACTCAAACAATCACTACTTCAATTACGCAGACGACACTGCTCTTGTCGGTCTACTGCCTGACGACGAAACTGATTACAGAAGTGACATAGATCACTTTGTGTCATTAAATAAAAAGCTGTAGTGAAATATAATAGACTCATATTTTGACGTGGGGTAGTTTTTGACGATACCGAGCGAACGACATTGACCTACTGATTTTGGTCAGAGTTTTGAATATTAGTGGAAATTTTTAACACATTTACCAAGTATTACTTAAGGTATGTGACAGCGATAACTTAGAAATGCAGCCATTTGTTCCTCTATTCATCAAGACGTTTGTACATCTGGTGATACCGAGCGTATACACAAGACCGAGCGTTTGCAAATCAAATATCTAAAAAATGGCGTACAGCTGCCATTACCAGAAAAAAGAGAGAGACACGAGGAAGGCAATAGCCAAATCACGGAAGATGTTGGTAGCGGCATTTCTGAGGAGATACGAAAACAGCAATGAGTTACCTGGAAAGAATGGTCAAACCAAGAGAAGAGAAACCTTCTCACTGACAGACACTATGCAGAACATCTACAGGAAGTTCCGCTTTGAATTCAGCGACATTAAGATGTCATTTACTGCATTCTCCATCCAATTTCAAGCTCAGAGACAAAGTACTGCCAAAGTCTTTATATGAATTAACCTCGATGAGTAATGTAATGGATAAACTGAATGACATGGACGGCACAAGACCACTAACATATAAACTACCCAAGAAGAAAGACGTGCAGTACAAGACCAACCTCAGCAACTACCAGAATTCAGAGCACATTATGGCAGGGCCTTCACACACTACGAGGAAATCAGACATATCAGAGGTAAGCTTAAGCCTATGACGAAAACCACATGTCAGGTGGACTGTGCAGAGAACTGGGAGGTTGACTATACAAGTACGTGGATGAGATAGGTTCTGTGTGTTATGACTAGGCGGAGATAAGCATCCACCCCATGATATTGCACAACAGATATGAATATGGGTATATGAAGGTTTTGAGTTTCTTTGGCCTCTCAGGTATAAAGGCTCACCCGGTGCCTTCAGTATTCGCCTCTCTAAAAGCAATGATGTTAGAGCTACACCAAATTATGCCGTTATTAAACACCATCCATTTTGTGACCGACTGTCCAAGTTCTCAATACCGAAATAACTCAATCTGCGCGTTGGTTGGCCAAGCCCAACTGACACGTACACCAAATAACGAGGTGAAACGTCCATTAGTTATTTGGTGTACGACGTGTCAGCTGAGTTAAAAGAGAACTGCATTTCCTCAGAAATGGTGATGATTGGAAAATAATGCACGTAACTGTCACGCCGAGGCCAAACAGAGTAAGACAAATGCCCCTTAGAATGTTTGTTTTTCTATTTTAAAAATACTAATGAAGAATGCCTCTCAGCGATACCGAGCGTATACCTATCTTAAACATCCTCATGAAGACTACAGATGACAGTATCAACATAAGATTTGTTCCGTTGAAATGGTAATTGTTCATGTTATGGTGATACTATACAAGCAGTTCCCCATATCATGACAAGTAATTATATAACCGCTTTACTCTTTTTACAGGACACCGAAAACATATTATAATTTCTAAATTGTATGAAAACAAAACAATGTTTTGCAAACGTTGTCACTGCTGCCCATTTTGAACCATAAATATGTTATATGCTCAAAACAAATTATGAAAACACGTAGCGGAAAAACGAATTACAATAACATGCATATTAAATATACGATGTGCATGCATACGCTCGGTATCGCGCAACACGGAAACCTAACTTCAAAGCGATGCCAAAGAGCCGGTTTTACTAATTAAGCTACCAACATTTATTTCCCGTATACCTTGACATGTTATTTATTAGTGACTAAAATGAAAACGTGAAATATTGAATTCAAAATTTACCCCCCAAAGCAAACTTACTCGACGTTTTGTGGTAACTGACCATATATATATATATATATATATATATATATATATATATATATATATATATATATATATATATATATTTTATATATACATACATATATATTAAGTATATATATATATATATATATTAAATATATATATATATATATATATATATATATATATATATATTTTATTTTATATATATATTTTTATATATATATATATATATATATATATATATATAAATATGAACCTCAATATATATAGATATATATATATTAAGAGACTTATATATATGTATACATATATAATATTGTTGAGAGTTTCCGTAATTATATATGATATATATATATATATATATATATATATATATATATATATATATATATATATATATATATATATATATATATATATATATATATATATATATATATATATATATATATATATATATATATATATATATATATTGAGGGTTTACATATTTTAGGTGGATTTAAGAATATATATATATATATATATATATATATATATATATACATATATATATATAGGCATTATATATATGCAGATATATATATATATCTGCATGCATGTTACAAGCCTATATATATATATATTTCTTAAATTCCAAAATTAAAACATATAATATATATATATATATATATATATATATATATATATATATATATATAATATGCAATATATATAGTGCATATAATATATATATATATATATATATATATATATATATATATATATATATATAGTGTCAATGCCTTGTTATTATAGATTATAGATTTACTAAATAAACCCCATGCATGCCAGCGTAACTGCTGCACTATTCAATTCTTACGTGTCGACGACGTGCGTCGAAGAAACTTCATTAACTTTGGCTGTGTAATACTGTGCCTGTTGTAAAGGTTTTAGCGACTTCAATGTAACCTCGGGGGTGTTTTACAGGTACAGTATACAGAGTGAATTCCGTGATATACAGAGCCCTGGTGCGGATTCATTACCGAAGGTGGAGATGCCGAAAAGTGAGGATACTTGTGAACACTGAGTGAGGAAAGCGTCTGTATCACATTGACGTGTATGTGTTAGTAATACCACCTGCATTAGATTAGTAATGACTTTTCCCCTCAGCCGTACAAGCCCAGTCAAAACAGACGTGATATTTCTCAGCTGGACTACATCTATATTCCAATTTCTGATTTGTTTTTTCATTGTCAATACCTAAGATAATTGACCGTATATTATTTTATTATGACATTTTATTTACATTTATACTTGTTATAAAGTGTCACTCTTTATTCTGGAGTATTGTATGTGATGGCTGTTATTTATTTGTTTATTTATTAAACAAGATTATATTTTAATATAATTGTTTAGTGTCGGCGTTTGTGTTAATGGCATATTTTAGTTACATTATAAGATAGTTTACCAAATTCGATACTACTGAATACGCTGTTTAAAACAAGGGTACCAAATAAGGATGTCGATAGATCGACTGATAATATGAAAGGTACGATGTTATAAAATGATGTACAATAAGACGTTGAGACGATCTTTTACATTTTTAAACAAACTATGAAGATCGAAACGTTCACGCGGTGCCCCCAAGACTCGCCCGGTATATCACAAACGTGTTCACTTCAACTGCCGTTGTAAGAGCAAATCAGTATTAATCGCTGGAGGAACAAACATCGTGACTTTCCTTTTATAACTAGTGTTTTTCTTATGCTACTGGATGTTTGTTTTCGAAGACCACCCGCGCACATAAAACACTGGAAAATATGCATGTTTTCTCTAGGCACAATCTTACAATATACTTTTGTTACGTAACACCGACGTCTCACAGATGCGGCATTTGCGATGGCCGACGTGGTTCTGGCTATCTCGGCCATGGCCGATGACAGTTCTAGACGCCTGTTGCGCCGTCTTCTTCTTCATTGCTGCCTTATATCAGCTATGTGTGGGAACTTTCGTGAGAGTTCTGCTCGGACGGTGGCACTCTATGTCAATTCGTCACTTTTGCTGGAACACACTTTTGCAGGTTGGGGCATGTGATGGACGGACATATGCAACATCATTCACACATGCACACACAAAAACACACACAAACAAACACACACATACACACAAACATACACATACACACAAATACACACACACAAACAAACAAACAAACAAACAAACACAAACACAAACCCAGACGCAGACGCAGACGCAGACGCAGACGCAGACGCAGACGCAGACGCAGACGCAGACAAGACGCAGACGCAGACGCAGACGCAGACGCTGACGCAGACGCAGACGCAGACGCAGACGCAGACGTCAACACGAGACGAACGCAGACGCAGACGCAGACGCAGACGCAGACGCAGACGCAGACGCAGACGCAGACGCAGACGCAAACACAAACACAAACATTAAGAATCGCACGATCGTATATGTTGTACAGAATACAACAGACTGTTCTAATATGTAGCGTCATCTGCCCGCGTCTACCCGCGGGGAGTTGTGCATTTAGATTCTCAATGGAACTACCTGAACATGTCGAAGCAGATGGACGAAACTATGTAACTTGTGTATTGTATACAAGTAGATAATCTGACGTATGGCTTGTTGTTACTGCGCACGCGCACACAGAACTGGGGAACAACCGCTGCCACATCATGGCGTAGACCAAAAGATGGTAATAGAATAAGCTAACCGCAACATAACCGGAATAGCTATAAGTTAATAAAATTCTCACACCGAACCAATATTTAGACGTTTCTCGATTTTAATGATTGAATATATACGTGATATAGAAATATCAGGATTTTATTACAAGTACACACATACGGCATTACCCGCACACTATCGAAACTGACAGAAGTAGTGAGTAAACCATACAACCCATTTCACAAGGAAACATAAAACAGATTTTTTACACATTTAAGACACATCAAGAATTTGCAAACAAGTCTCAATTATATTTTACACACGCACGCACGCGACGCCGCACGCGCGGCGACGCCACGCCAGCACTCAAGCCCACGCACACCCACACGCATCACACGACAGCACACACACAGCACACGATGCGGACGCAGCGCGACGCACGACGCGCGGCACACGCACGCGCGCGCGACGCGCGACGGCAGCGTACGCGGTGGCCTTCACACGCGCTACGCGCATGCTCACGACGCACCGCAGCAGGCTTACCTTGACACGCAGCCGTTTTGTACACTGCACACGCTATCGACGCATAGTCTGGGTACGCACGCGTGCGACGCACTGTTGCGCCTTGGACGCTATACGCACACGGACACGCATGTGCACTGCAACGACAACACGTTGACAGCACACGCAGGACACGACACGCCTGTCGCAGACGCAACGCCGCACGCTGACACGCACTACGCACACGCACTGCACGCTCTGCACCTGCATCTAGCACGACGCTGCGCAGCTGCAGCGCCGTGACCAGCCAGCCTTTGCTACGGCGACGTGCGACGTGGCAGCGCCAGCGTGACGCAACGCCGTGTCCCGACTGCCAGCGGCCGCCGCGCGCTGCACCTGCCCGATGACGACGCAGCGACGCGACTGCAGCGCCACGACTGCCACGCCGCGCGCGCGCCGCTTGCGACTGCACGACCATGTGCCGACCGCGCTTGGCTGCACGCGCGACGCGACCCGTGCGCGCGACGCATGCACACGACACGCACCGCACACGCACACGCACAGCGCACACGCACAGCACACGCACACGCACACGCACACGCACACGCACACGCACACGCACACGCACACGCACACGCACACGCACACGCACACGCACACGCACACGCACACGCACACGCACACGCACACGCACACGCACACGCACCACGCACACGCACACGCACACGCACACGCACAGCACACGCACACACGCACACGCACACGCACACGCACACGCACACGCACACACGCACACGCACACGACGCACACGCACACGCACCACGCACACGCACACGCACACCGCACACGCACACCCACACACGCACGCACACGCACACGCACACGCACACGCACACGCACACGCACACGCACACGCACACGCACACGCACACGCACACGCACACGCACACGCACACGCACACGCACACGCACACGCACACGCACACGCACACCACACCACACCACACGCACACACACGCAACACACCACGCACACCACACGCACACGCACACGCACACGCACACGCACACGCACACACACACAGCAGGCAAGCAGAGCGGAGCGGAAGCAGCGAAACGCAGGGCAAGAATAGACGAAGGAGAACGAGACGAGAACGAGAGAGAGAGGAGAGAGAGAGCGAGACGAGAGGAGAGAGAGCAGAAGAGAGAGAGAGGAGGCAGGCGAGAGAGAGAGAGACACGAGGAGAGAGAGAGAGGAGAGAGAGGAGAGAGGAGAGACGACGAGCGAGAGCAGACGAAGAGAGAGCGAGACAGCAGAGACGAGAGAGCAGAACGACGAAACGAGAGCGAGACGAGACGAGAGAGAGCGAGCAGAGAGAGAGAGAGAGAGAGAGAGAGAGAGAGAGAGAGAGAGAGGGGAGAGAGAGAGAGAGAGAGAGAGAGAGAGAGAGAGAGAGAGAGAGAGAGAGAGAGAGGAGAGAGAGAGAGAGAGAGAGAGAGAGAGAGAGAGAGAGAGAGAGAGAGAGAGAGAGAGAGAGAGAGAGAGAGAGAGAGAGAGAGAGAGAGAGAGAGAGAGAGAGAGAGAGAGAGAGAGAGAGAGAGAGAGAGAGAGAGAGAGAGAGAGAGAGAGAGAGAGAGAGAGAGAGAGAGAGAGAGAGAGAGAGAGAGAGAGAGAGAGTTTACCATTGATCAGACAACTCTTTCATACCATTGGTCAAACAATTATTGTTTACCATTTCAGTTTTACTGCACGTTACGCGTTTCGTACCTGTTCAGTGGATGAAATATGTAATGTGATTGTAAGTTTAACAGCGTCGCCTTGCTATTGCCCACACTCATCTATGCATTACTCGTAATACAACTGGTATACACATATTGTCGTTTTATAAAAACCGATAATGTCGTTTTATATGTTTAAATAAATGATTTACTACCATGTGAACGAACCAAACGGGTCACTACAAAGTGAACGAACCACTTGCCGTTCAATTATATTTAACATGGTCTCAAAACGGAATAGTCCAAAGAAACATGCGATGTCCTGGAGGCCGACGCGTTGTTCATATCGCGGGTGTTTGCCAACACTTTTCCTCTCAGTACAGGCGCAGCCCAAACTAGAAACTCCGCGTAGGCGATTGTTGTCTATAAATTACCTTCTTTTTTGTGTAAATAAATGCAAAACCATATTATTTGCTGACGAGACTACTATATACTCGATGGGAAAACAAATAAATAATATATATGAAAATATGAAGAAAGGAAATTCACATATTAGCTGACTGGTTTTCTGCAAATAAGCTATCTGTAAATGTTTCCAAGTCTAAATGCATGTTATTATGTAGATCCCATTCCCACAGAATGACGAATCTTCTATAACAATGTCTAACATAGTAATATAGCGTATACAATGTGTAAAATGTCTTGGTCTTCTTATAGATGGAAAACTTTACTGGCAAAAACACACAAATTCATGCAAAGCTAAACTAACCAGTGCTCTATGTGCAGTCAATAAAGTTAACAACTTTCTTCCTGTTTCATCCCTTAAAACAATCTATTACACTCTAGTATTACCCCTAATTAACATACATAATCATTTTGTGGGGATCCACATATAAATCCCATTTTACCAAATTATTCATTATAAAAAAACATTCGTTCTATACTTAAAAGAAATTACATGGAACACTCCCACGCCTTTTTTATATGCCTTCACTTATTAAAATTGCATGATATGTACGACCTTGAAGTTGGAAAAATTATGTATAATTTTGCCCATGGGAGTCTACCACAATTGTTATGCGATATATTCACATTTGTCCACAATATACACGTCTATCAAACCAGACAAATATCCCAAATACGCTCTTTCATTAGTTCTACTCAAACAGTTTACTTATTACCAATATACCCTTTATTTTAATATGTAACTTAGTTATTTATCATTTGTTATTACTGTTATTTAGTTATATTTTATTTAGTGTTATTTCCTTTAACTAATTTAATATTATAAATTTTACTTAACTTATTAATGTTCTCATTATATACATGTATACATACATAAGTACTCGCATCGCCTCCGAATGGGTATTATCTAGATTTAGGGCGCTGTTTTAAGTCTTCTTCTTCTTCTTCTTCTTCTTATTATTATTATTATTATTATTATTATTAATATTATAGCCTCAAACAATTATAATTGTGTTCCCTTTTGTTAAAACACATCATGTATACTTTTAGTATAAAAAACCACATTTAAATGAAGTCTACTCAGGTTACCTACTAGACAAACATGCCTACCAGGTTGTATTGAATACAAGTGTCATCAGTCTCTGCTGTAATAGTTTGTTAACACCTACATTACAAAACAGTAACAGAGAATTTATAACAACGAAATAAAAACTTTGCTAAATTCGGCTGTAAATATTGAGTCCATTATTTGTGCTTTGCGCGTTTGCATGACGTCACCGGAAGTGCTGACCGTCACGTGACAACGCATAATTCGAGGAAACAAATTCGTGAAGTGCAAGCGCCGATATCATCTTGTGCCGGCCCCACTTAAAGGTAAGGAAATAAGTATTGTGTGTTATTGTTATTGTTACGCCCTGTGCCCATGGTAACGGTATACTGGTTACGAAACATTGCGTTTGTTCGCGTTTAAATTTACCATTTAGCAACTCGATTAACTCACGATTATTGTCTTCACACATCTACCCGTCCTAAAACGATACGCTGGACCTGAAATGGCCACCTTCATACAGAAGATACGTGCGTAGAATGCCGTGCCAGATAATGTCGCTGCTGAATCAGTCGACTTGCTTGGCCGCCGACTGTGATATACTTCTTGGCAAACGTGAGTTTCAACTAAATCGAGTTTTTAGAAACATGCAATGAGAATAAATTCTTTGAATAAATATAATGCACGTATAGATACGAATTTTCAAAAACTCAAATTCATGAAACTAGGTATATATATATATATATATATATATATATATATATATATATATATATAAATAGCATTATATTTACTCAAAGAAATTATTCTCATTGCATGTTTTTTTGTAAATTAAAAACTCGATGTAGTTAAAAGTCATTAGTCAATCATGAGCTGCCTGGATATTTCTGCCACAATCCTTATTACGCAATTTTGAAATTCATGAGCACTACACACGATGAATAAATAAACCTTTTATTCCAAAAATCAATCTTGAATATGTCACAAGATATAAGACTCATATAACAGAAGCAGTTAACAACACTCCACGGATTATCATTGATAACATGTACACATCTAATCTACATGGTTTCACTACATATATCAAACGATTTTATTATAAACTATACCATGGTCATATCCATAATTTTTCCATATGTAGAATATACAATTTGCTGTATACTATTATATATCTGAAACTTCTATATACCTCTTTAAACAAATATTCTATAAGGTTTCACTCTTTTATGTACTTCTATATTAATAATATTCAATTGTGTTTACTTTTTGTATTTTGTATTTCGATTTTTTATTATTAAAAGGGGGCTCTCATGTTACAGACATGTTGTCTTAATGGGTGTCCCCTTGACTTTACATATATGTTAAATATATTAATAAGTACATTTATGGTCAAACATAAATATGCCTGTCTGTCTGTTTGTCTGTATTACTGTCTGTCATTCTGTATGTCTGTCTGTCTGTCTGTCTGCCGTCTGTAGTCTGTCTTTCTGTCTGTCTGTCTGTCTGTCTGTCTGTCATGTCTGTCTGTCTGTCTGTCTGTCTGCCTGTCTGTCTGCCTGTCTGCCTGCCTGTATGTATGTATGTATGTCTGTATGTATGTATGTATGTATGTATGTATGTATGTATATATGTATGTATGTATGTATGTATGTATGTATGTGTATGTTTGTATGTATGTATGTATGTAAGCATGTATGTATGTATGTATGTATGTATGTATGTATGTATGTATGTATGTATGTATGTATGTATGTATGTATGTATGTATGTATGTATGTATGTATGTATGTATGTATGTATGTATGTATGTATGTATGTATGTATGTATGTATGTATGTATGTATGTATGTATGTATGTATGTATGTATTGTATGTATGTATGTATGTATGTATGTATGTATGTATGTATGTATGTATGTATGTATGTATGTATGTATGTATGTATGTATGTATGTATGTATGTATGTAGTAGTATAGTATGTATGTATGTATGTATGTATGTATGTATGTATGTATGTATGTATGTATGCCTGCTTCCCACCTCCCTCCCTCCCTCCCTCCCTCCCTCCCTCCCTCCCTCCCTCCCTCCCTCCCTCCCCCCCTCCCTCCCTCCCTCCCTCCCTCCCTCCCTCCCTCCCTCCCTCCCTTCCACACTCGTTCCCTGCATCTTGCCCAATTCGTACTAATGCCGCAATGCAACTCAGCCACCGGAAAATCATAGCTAGGAATAATTAGGAGAAATTAAAATAAATGCCAAACTCACACTAAGTGTATTGCCTACCCAACCCTTGTCTGCCAAATACCCGAATATGCATCAGCATCATGGGATCCACACTGCCTAAAATGTAAGTCTTAGAAAGAATCCAATAGCAAGCTGTCGGAATTTGTAGGTACAATTATTGCACACAACTTCTTACAGAGCTTCAGTGGGACATCTTCCAAACAAGAAGAAAAACTAAAAGACCTTAATATACAAGATGGAATACAACCATCTAGATAGCCTATCTGTATCTCTATTTGTAACTGGCAAAATGTCCTGGGGACACATCACGCCAGTGCGCATGCTGGGTCGTCTGCCTAGTAGATCACTATCTCAGACGCAACACTAGATACTAACGTAAGCATGAAAATCCGTTCGTACAAATCAGACACTGGGCAAATATAATATATTTGGAAGCAGCTTTTCCCAACCACAACAAAAGAGTGGAATTCTCTACTTCCAAGCATTGTATCACTGAACTCATTCCAAAATCATTTAATCCATCATTTTAGTAATTAAATCAAACAAGCCACCATGCGCACAGGCGTGGTGTGTCCACAGGACATTTTGTTAGTCACATGCTACTACAGACCATGATTTAGTGTCATAGCCATATGTTTATCTCAAACACAAAACGTTTTTCACTGAATTATGACATGGCCGTCCAACGCTTATTAACAATTGCATTTGTTATTTCAACATCATCTCTCTCTCTCTCTCCCTCCCTCCCTCCCTCCCTCCCTCCCTCCCTCCCTCCCTCCCTCCCTCCCTCCCTCCTCCCTCCCTCCCTCCCTCCTCCTCTCCTCCCTCTCCTCCCTCCCTCCCTCCTCCCTCCCTCCGTCTCCTCCGTCCGTCCGTCCCTCCGTCCCTCCGTCCGTCCGTCCCTCCCTCCTCCGTCCCCTCCGTCCTCCTCCTCCTCCCTCCGTCCCTCCGTCCCTCCCCTCCCTCCCTCCCTCCCTCCCCCTCCCCCTCTCCCTCTCCTCCCTATCATCTATTCTCCTGTGTGTCTCGTCTCCTCTGTTGTCCTCTCCTGTCTCTGTGTTTTGTTGTGTGTTATATGTGTGTGTGTGTGTGTGTGTGTGTGTGTGTGTGTGTGTGTGTGTGTGTGTGTGTGTGTTGTGTGTGTGTGGGGTGTGTGTGTGTATATATATATATATATTATGTGTGTGTGTGTGTGTGTGTGTGTGTGTGATATTTTATATATATATATATTTTATATATATATCAGTATTCCGAGCAACATGACAGGTATGGCTGTCTTAAATATAAATATGTACATATGTAAATATGATAAATTATTATATTTCTTAAACAATGACCAATGTTCGACCCAAACACGTTAATGAGGTGTAACAGGGATTGTGAATTGTATAGAATTTTCAGTCCCTAAGAGAAAAACAATTTATAAACATATGTGTTTTCTTCACTCATAAAATGGGGTCGGAATTATGTTAATTTAA
>JAODUO010001020.1:122500-167531 GCA_025642075.2 Ridgeia piscesae
ACATAAAACACACATACACACACACATACATACATACATACATACATACATACAAATACATACACACATACAATAACACACACACATACAGACACACATACATACATACATACATACATACATACACCCCTTACATACATACATACACACATACACACTTACATACATACATCAAACATACATACATACATACATACATACATACATACATACATCCCAACATACATACATACAAACATCTCCATCCATACATCCATCCATACACACAAAATACAAAACATAAACATTACATATATATATATATATATATATATATATATATTTTGTATATATATATACATACTACATCCAAAACATACAAAATTTACTTGCATACATACATACATCCACAAAATACAACACCCACACATACATACATACATACATACATCCACACAACATACATACATACATACATACATAAATACATACATACATACATACATACATACATACATACATACATACATAAAATACATACATAAAACATACAATATACATACATACAAAATACAACATACACACATACACACATACAACACACAACAACATACATACATACATACATACATACATACATACAATATACATACATATATACACACACATACAACATACAACACACATACATACATCATACATACATACATACACACATACATACATACATACATACATACATACATACACACACATACACACACACACAAAACATACATACATACATACATACATACATACATACATACATCATACACACATACATATATAAAAACACACATAACACATAAGAACACATACATACATACATAAAATACATACATACATACATACATACATCTACAAAACATACATACATACATACATACATACATACACACATACACACTTACATACATACATACATACATACATACATACATACATACATACATACATACATACATACATACATACATACATACATACATACATACATACATACATACATACATACATACATACATACTTTACATACATACATACATACATACATACATACATAAAATACATACATACATACATAAAATAAAATACATACATACATACATACATACATACATAAAACATACATACATACATACATACATACATACATACATACATACATAATAATATAGTCCGATTCCGGTAAACGTCTTCCTGTCCTTTACCTTCTGCAGGGCGCCCGTGCGTGTGGAAAGTGGCAATGAGAACCGAGGAACTCGGACATGACAGTCATCACATGTGCGTATCATAACAATAAATGTCAAGGCAAGACAACCGTCGTTGTTCTATTAAAACTTTTATTGTCGCACTCAAAGTACATTATAGGACATACCATTCTCGGGCGCCCGTGGACGCCGCTGGGTACAACATATTCTACGAACTAGACACCACCACTAGCGGGCGATGTTGGTGCCCGTATGTAAAGATGTTTCGGTCGAAGGGTATTAGTGTAATAATAGGCGTATCCTTGTGTTGTCTGTGAATCCTTATCGCATGTTGACATCCGTTGTTGATGTTGTTGCTGCGGTTGTTGCTGATGCTGCTGTTGCTGCTGCATCTGCCTTTGTTGATGATGACGGTAGCGGTGGTGGTAGTGTAATTGTTGATGATGGTGGTAATGGTAGCGGTGGTGGTAGTGTAATTGTTGATGATGGTGTTAGTGGTAGCGGTGGTGGTAGTGTAATTGTTGATGATGGTGGTAGTGGTAGCGGTGGTGGTATTGTAATTGTTGATGATGGTGGTAGTGGTAGCGGTGGTGGTAGTGTTTTTTGATGATGGGGGGGTAGCGTTGGTGGTAGTGTAATTGTTGATGATGGTGGTAATGGTAGCGGTGGTGGTAGTGTAATTGTTGATGATGGTGGTTAGTGGTAGCGGTGGTGGTAGTGTAATTGTTGATGATGGTGGTAGTGGTAGCGGTGGTGGTATTGTAATTGTTGATGATGGTGGTAGTGGTAGCGGTGGTGGTAGTGTAATTGTTGATGATGGCGGTAGTGGTAGCGGTGGTGGTTGTGTAATTGTTGATGATGGTGGTAGTGGTAGCGGTGGTGGTAGTGTAATTGTTGATGATGGTGGTAGTGGTAGCGGTGGTGGTAGTGTAATTGTTGATGATGGTGGTAGTGGTAGCGGTGGTGGTAGTGTAATTGTTGATGATGGTGGTAGTGGTAGCGGTGGTGGTAGTGTAATTGTTGATGATGGTGGTAGTGGTAGCGGTGGTGGTAGTGTAATTGTTGATGATGGGGTAGTGGTAGCGGTGGTGGTATTTTAATTGTTGATGATGGTGGTAGTGGTAGCGGTGGTGGTAGTGTAATTGTTGATGGTGGCGGTAGTGGTAGCGGTGGTGGTAGTGTAATTGTTGATGATGGTGGTAGTGGTAGCGGTGGTGGTAGTGTAATTGTTGATGATGGTGGTAGTGGTAGCGGTGGTGGTAGTGTAATTGTTGATGATGGTGGTAGTGGTAGCGGTGGTGGTAGTGTAATTGTTGATGATGGCGGTAGTGGTAGCGGTGGTGGTAGTGTAATTGTTGATGATGGTGGTAGTGGTAGCGGTGGTGGTAGTGTAATTGTTGATGATGGTGGTAGTGGTAGCGGTGGTGGTAGTCTAATTGTTGATGATGGCGGTAGTGGTAGCGGTGGTGGTAGTGTAATTGTTGATGATGGTGGTAGTGGTAGCGGTGGTGGTAGTGTAATTGTTGATGATGGCGGTAGTGGTAGCGGTGGTGGTAGTGTAATTGTTGATGATGGCGGTAGTGGTAGCGGTGGTGGTAGTGTAATTGTTGATGATGGCGGTGGTGGTAGTGTAAATGTTGATGATGGCGGTAGTGGTAGCGGTGGTGGTAGTGTAATTGTTGATGATGGTGGTAGTGGTAGCGGTGGTGGTAGTGTAATTGTTGATGATGGCGGTAGTGGTAGCGGTGGTGGTAGTGTAATTGTTGATGATGGTGGTAATGGTAGCGGTGGTGGTAGTGTAATTGTTGATGATGGCGGTAGTGGTAGCGGTGGTGGTAGTGTAATTGTTGATGATGGTGGTAGTGGTAGCGGTGGTGGTAGTGTAATTGTTGATGATGGCGGTAGTGGTAGCGGTGGTGGTAGTGTAATTGTTGATGATGGCGGTAGTGGTAGCGGTGGTGGTAGTGTAATTGTTGATGATGGCGGTAGTGGTAGCGGTGGTGGTAGTGTAATTGTTGATGATGGCGGTAGTGGTAGCGGTGGTGGTAGTGTAATTGTTGATGATGGCGGTAGTGGTAGCGGTGGTGGTAGTGTAATTGTTGATGATGGCGGTAGTGGTAGCGGTGGTGGTAGTGTAATTGTTGATGATGGCGGTAGTGGTAGCGGTGGTGGTAGTGTAATTGTTGATGATGGTGGTAGTGGTAGCGGTGGTGGTAGTGTAATTGTTGATGGTGGCGGTAGTGGTAGCGGTGGTGGTAGTGTAATTGTTGATGGTGGCGGTAGTGGTAGCGGTGGTGGTAGTGTAATTGTTGATGGTGGCGGTAGTGGTAGCGGTGGTGGTAGTGTAATTGTTGATGGTGGCGGTAGTGGTAGCGGTGGTGGTAGTGTAATTGTTGATGGTGGCGGTAGTGGTAGCGGTGGTGGTAGTGTAATTGTTGATGATGGCGGTAGTGGTAGCGGTGGTGGTAGTGTAATTGTTGATTTTGGCGGGAGTGGTAGCGGTGGTGGTAGTGTAATTGTTGATGGTGGCGGGAGTGGTAGCGGTGGTGGTAGTGTAATTGTTTGATTGGGTGGGCAAAAGGGGAGTGGTAGCGGTGGTGGTAGTGTAATTGTTTGATGGCGGTAGTGGTAGCGGTGGTGGTAGTGTAATTGTTGATGATGGCGGTAGTGGTAGCGGTGGTGGTAGTGTAATTGTTGATGATGGCGGTTGTGGTAGCGGTGGTGGTAGTGTAATTGTTGATGATGGTGGTAGTGGTAGCGGTGGTGGTAGTGTAATTGTTGATGATGGCGGTAGTGGTAGCGGTGGTGGTAGTGTAATTGTTGATGATGGCGGTAGTGGTAGCGGTGGTGGTAGTGTAATTGTTGATGATGGTGGTAGTGGTAGCGGTGGTGGTAGTGTAATTGTTGATGATGGCGGTAGTGGTAGCGGTGGTGGTAGTGTAATTGTTGATGGTGGCCCACGGTAGTGGTAGCGGTGGTGGTAGTGTAATTGTTGATGATGGCGGTAGTGGTAGTGTAATTGTTGATGATGGCGGTAGTGGTAGCGGTGGTGGTAGTGTAATTGTTGATGGTGGCGGTAGTGGTAGCGGTGGTGGTAGTGTAATTGTTGATGGTGGCGGTAGTGGTAGCGGTGGTGGTAGTGTAATTGTTGATGATGGCGGTAGTGGTAGCGGTGGTGGTAGTGTAATTGTTTGGTGGCGGTAGTGGTAGCGGTGGTGGTAGTGTAATTGTTGATGGTGGCGGTAGTGGTAGCGGTGGTGGTAGTGTAATTGTTGATGATGGCGGTAGTGGTAGCGGTGGTGGTAGTGTAATTGTTGATGATGGCGGTAGTGGTAGCGGTGGTGGTAGTGTAATTGTTGATGGTGGCAGTAGTGGTAGCGGTGGTGGTAGTGTAATTGTTGATGGTGGCGGTAGTGGTAGCGGTGGTGGTAGTTTAATTGTTGATGATGGCGGTAGTGGTAGCGGTGGTGGTAGTGTAATTGTTGATGGTGGCGGTAGTGGTAGCGGTGGTGGTAGTGTAATTGTTGATGGTGGCGGTAGTGGTAGCGGTGGTGGTAGTGTAATTGTTGATGATGGCGGTAGTGGTAGCGGTGGTGGTAGTGTAATTGTTGATGATGGCGGTAGTGGTAGCGGTGGTGGTAGTGTAAATGTTGGTTTTGAGGTGACTGAAGTTGTTTCGTGCGTGGTTTTGTCGGAGCTCACGATTTGTAATTAAATATAACTATTGTAGGACTTAATAAGAACTACTTAATTAGTCCAGAAACAAGGCGCCTGTTTAAGCAACATTACTGACAGCTCATAAACCAGATTTTGCTTTGTAAAATCAAGCGTTTACTTAAATACTGAAAACGTTCACCACTAGAGAGCGCGACCGGCACAGTTCCGGCGGTGTCTCGCGGAAATAGTGTTGGTGGTGCGGCAACGGCGGTTTTTTTGTTTTTTAACTCGCTTAATGTAACAAAAGATTATACTTAGTGACGGATTCCTCATTGTCTCAATGAATCAATCCTCAGACGTCCTCTACTTGGTGTTAATCATGAGGGCTGACTCTTCTTTCTCGCTGCAACTCCCTGATGTTGTCCGCGGAGCCTGCCACCAACACAACTGTCGACCTGCCTGAGGTGGCCGAGACTACGTCGAGGTCAAAGTGACTCGACGTGTTATCTATCGCCTGTGCGGTTTACACGCAAAATTTACTTTGGCACTTATGCAAAATTCGGACCCACCTCAATTTTGCCATTAATACTGTATCTTTGCCTATATTGGATACCCCACACAAATTCTAATCCTAAACAGGATCAATCAGCATTCCCAGATATATTTATGTTTCACAAATATTGCATTTTGAGACCCAAAGAGCGCTCCGATTTGTGCCAGTCGCAAGTGCTGCAATGTATGTGTCATTGCGCCGTGCACATGGAATGAGCGATAAACAGTTTGTTAATGCCGACCTCAAACGTCTGGTAAGACGCGCTGTTTATAAAACATATATATGCGCAAGATTTTGTTAAATGATTGAATTAACAAAATCAAGTATCAAATGTTGGCAAAGATACAGCTACAATGGCAAAATTGAGGTGGGTCCGAAAGGGAATAATAACACCTAATGCTTGAATTCGTATTATAGTACATACTTTTATATATTTCCATACCCACCAAGCAACAAATTCTTTAAAAAATGAACGAATAAGAAATTCCACACGTTATGCAATTCCAGTAGACTTGCGAATATGCATAATTTTATCGCGCTTTCTGTGTGCCTAGTTGTGACGTCAGACAGGACACATACTGGCATCAGGCGCACTGTTTCTTTGCATTCAGAGCATGTTTACAAGGATAAATTTTGGGTCGAAATGAGCGTCAAAATTTATTCAGGCATGAATAAGTTGTTAAACAAAGACATATTGTTTGTATTATTGAATCATTTCCAATTTCCTTTATGCCCCGTGAATCAAAAGTTGGTAGCGACACTTGATTTGTGTTCAAATTGACTGAAGCGTAGGCCTTTTGGCATTATATGGAAATGTTAAGGAATTTCAATTTTCATATAATGCTATGGTTTGTCTTTAAGTACGTTTCATGAAACCGGCTCTCTGGTATAGTGTTGTTCATGTATATTGCCTCCTTGACATCTGCTCTCCGGCTGTTGGTCTCAAAACAACACCTATTACATCCAATAAGCGTATCATTAACATAAACTAAACTATAATAGAAATGGGTCGTACATAGATGCCGCAGACACCGTGTTTATGAAGGTCGAAAGTAGGCGCTAACCTTTGCCATGTAAAAGCGCCTGCGCAATACGCAAAACGGATGCGAAACTTACCCTCAACCGTTACTTCCAAACCGGTACAGCGAGTGAGGCTATACAGTGCCTTTTGAAAACCAAAGTTATAATGTACATGTCTAGCAATGGTGATTCATTACGTGTTGCTCGGAAAATGTGCGTGTGTGTGTGCATGCGTGTGTATAGCCTACTATTCACCATGTATGGCAATAAACCAACAGTTCAGTTGTGTAATTCATCAATACACTACGCAGCATTAGCCTAAAAGAGCTGTTTGTATCTCTCATACATTCATCATATTTGCAGTTCCCTCCAAAACGAATAGGCGTGATGGTAATACAGAGGCCGCGGTATTGGACACGAACGTCAATGGACCGTAACATATCTGGTTGTGTCACATGGACAGACATGAACGGATGTTGAATTTTTTTAGAATAGTTTCGCGGTTAATGTGGTGAGAGGAGATGTGAAGCACGCTTCATATAAACTGAAATCGATGATAAACCATAACGATTTGTATCATTGGTCAATAATTACTGTATATTGAATAGCTTGTCAATATTTTGTTTTGCATTGTATACGTATACGTATGAGTGTGTGTGTGTGTGTGTGTGTGTGTGTGTGTGTGTGTGTGTGTGTGTGTGTGTGGTGTGTTGTCTGTGTGTGTGTCTGTGTGTGTGCGTGTGTGTGTGTGTGTGTGTGCGTGCGTGGTGTTTGTGTGTGTGTGTGCGTGGGTGCGTGCGTGTTTGTGTGTGTGTGTGTGTGCGTGCGTGCGTGTTTGTGTGCGTGTGTGTGCGTGCGTATGTGGTGTGCGTGCGTGCGTGCGTGTGTGTGCGGGGGGTATGCCTGCATGGCTTGTATGTGCGCTCCCATATTATATTAAACAGTTGTGTATATTATTACTCGCATAAGGCGAGAATGGCCTGCATAAATCCAACTAGCCGCTTTCCTTCCGAAATGTTCCAGCCTACCCACGCTATTAAATTGTAATTGGTTAATGACCTATTTGTTAGGCTGGTGTGAAATAGTTTTAGCCCGGACCGAGATGTGAGAGCACAAACAAAGAATGAACTGTTTTATAATAAATAAAAGTCCATTAAAAATCATTGCGACCCCAATATACCAACCCGGACGAATTATTAAAAAGTCTACCTACGAACTATCCCAATGAGCCCGCTAGAATACAATAAGTCAGTTCGATACATGCAAACCTGACGTTGCAGACGTGAGTCCACAAATAAACGAACATATACACGTACATGCATGCATGCGTACACACACACACATGCGTACACACACACACACGCACACACACAGCACCACGCACACACCACACACGCACGCACACACACACACACACACACACCACCACACACACACACAATATATATACAAACACACACAAACACACACGATACGATACTATGGTGCCGTACGATATACATCTGCAATGATATGTCCGTAATATCTACATTTGTAGAATAACTTCATGTTCAAACTAAATCATTATATATGTTGCATGTCTACTATTGTGGTGTTTGCCTCCACTGTCGCTGGAGGCATAACCGTCCGCGATCACTTTGGTAGTTCCGTCCGCTGTCACCGAAGGCAGCACCGTCAGCGGTTAAATAGGTAGTTCCGCCTACTGTTACCGAAGGCACACCTTCACCGTTCACTTTGATAGTTCGGACCACTGTTTTGTAATTGCGTTCAATGTCACAAAAGGCAGCAACGTCATCGTTCACTTTTGTAGTTGCGACAAATGTCACAAAAGGGAGAACCGTCAGCGTTCACTTTTGTTGTTGTGTTCAATGTCACAAAATGCAGTATGTTTGAGAGCACGTCGTGTATTGTCATGTGTGAGAGCACGTCGTGTATTGTCATGTGTGAGAGCACGTCGTGTATTGTCATGTGTGAGAACACGTCGTGTATTGTCATGTGTGAGAACACGTCGTGTATTGTCATGCGTGAGAGCACGTCGTGTATTGTCATGTGTGAGAGCACGTCGTGTATTGTCATGTGTGAGAACACGTCGTGTATTGTCATGTGTGAGAACACGTCGTGTATTGTCATGTGTGAGAGCACGTCGTGTATTGTCATGTGTGAGAACACGTCGTGTATTGTCATGTGTGAGAACACGTCGTGTATTGTCATGTGTGAGAGCACGTCGTGTATTGTCATGTGTGAGAACACGTCGTGTATTGTCATGTGTGAGAGCACGTCGTGTATTGTCATGTGTGAGAACACGTCGTGTATTGTCATGTGTGAGAGCACGTCGTGTATTGTCATGTGTGAGAACACGTCGTGTATTGTCATGTGTGAGAACACGTCGTGTATTGTCATGCGTGAGAGCACGTCGTGTATTGTCATGTGTGAGAGCACGTCGTGTATTGTCATGTGTGAGAACACGTCGTGTATTGTCATGTGTGAGAACACGTCGTGTATTGTCACGTGTGAGAGCACGTCGTGTATTGTCATGTGTGAGACACGTCGTGTATTGTCATGTGTGAGAACACGTCGTGTATTGTCATGTGTGAGAACACGTCGTGTATTGTCACGTGTGAGAGCACGTCGTGTATTGTCATGTGTGAGAACACGTCGTGTATTGTCACGTGTGAGAGCACGTCGTGTATTGTCATGTGTGAGAACACGTCGTGTATTGTCATGTGTGAGAACACGTCGTGTATTGTCATGCGTGAGAGCACGTCGTGTATTGTCATGTGTGAGAGCACGTCGTGTATTGTCATGTGTGAGAACACGTCGTGTATTGTCATGTGTGAGAACACGTCGTGTATTGTCACGTGTGAGAGCACGTCGTGTATTGTCATGTGTGAGAGCACGTGTGTATTGTCATGTGTGAGAACACGTCGTGTATTGTCATGTGTGAGAGCACGTCGTGTATTGTCATGTGTGAGAACACGTCGTGTATTGTCATGTGTGAGAACACGTCGTGTATTGTCATGTGTGAGAGCACGTCGTGTATTGTCATGTGTGATGCAACACGCCGTGTAACATTCGTTTCAAATCTATATATATATATTATATATATATTATATATATATATATATATATATATATATATATATATATATATATATATATATATACAAACGCTTGGTTGAATTCCAGCAGGTCAAAAAAAAATAAGATAAGATAAAATCTGCTTTATTATCATGTGTTATCATTGCAGTTACAATAAAACACTGAAATGCATTGTAATATTGGATCGCCCATGCACCAAACAATTATGATAAAATACACTACTTTGAATTAATTAAAATAAGTAATTAAATAAATAAGGCAATCGCATACTATAGGTCCGTTCTTTAAAACATCGATAAATAATGGTTGTTGGAATAAAATAATATATAATAAATTATGTTAAGATGTACACACTAAAACACTTTGAAAGTGGAATATGTTTGCACCACTGATAGGGGGAAAATCACTTCTGTTTGTACGGCTAGGGGTAAAAAGCTGCTACTAAACCTGTTAGTCCTGGTTTTGATGGATCTGAACCGACGACCGGGTGGACAGGGATCAAATAGGTCATGGGCGGGATGGGATGAATCATGGGATATGAGAATGGTTCTTCCTAACAGGCGCTGGTGATACAATGATGCAAGACTGGGAAGGTCTTTGCCGATTATTCTGGAAGCAGTTTTTACAACTTTTCCTTCACTGTGATATATCCAAACCATATTGTGATTGAAAATGTCAGGACACTCGATTACAGCTCTGTAAAAGGTGAGCATTATCTTTGTGATTAAACCAAACGTCTTAGAAAGTACAGCCGCTGTTGCGCATATATAATCATATGCCATAATATATACGACGAAGAAATACCCCAACCATAACAAAGTTGGTCAGTTGTTTATGGAAAGTTTAAAATACGATTTATTTTTGATAAACCATACAATTAGTTCAACTACTTAAACACATTTGTTGCGCCTTCTGAGTTAATGTCAAATTTTTTGGGGAAACCGTTCAGCCACAAAGTGTGCTCAACACAAACAGTTAAATACACATTATTGAAACGTAGATACAAGTCGACCGTTACCGCTGTGCGAGTTCCTCATCTGCGTTCATCGGACAGCCCTTTATCAGATCCTTCATCTGAGCTCTCGTCGGAACCTTCATCTGGGCCTCCATCGGAGCCCTTATCATTCAGAGTCCTCATCTGGGCCTTAATCGGAGCCCCCATCAGAGCCCTCATCTGGGCCTCCATCGGACCCCTCATCGGGGCCTGCATCGGAGCCTTTATCATCAGAGTCCTCATCTGGGCCTCCATCGGACCCCTCATCGGGGCCTGCATCGGAGCCTTTATTATCAGAGTCCTCATCTGGGCCTCCATCGGACCCCTCATCGGGGCCTGCATCGGAGCCTTTATCATCAGAGTCCTCATCTGGGCCTCCATCGGACCCCTCATCGGGGCCTGCATCGAAGCCTTCATCATCAGAGTCCTCATCTGGGCCTTCATCGGACCCCTCATCGGATCCCGCATCGTTGCCTTCATCATCTCCCTCTTCTTCTGCGTCTTCATCAGCACCAGCATCACCAGCAGCAGCGTCGCCATCATCTTCGGTGTCCCTAAAGGGGGCGCCTTCTGGACCCCCTTCTGGGCCGTCTTCGTCGGCGTCAGCGATCTGAGGATCAGAGTCCTCAGCGGGGCCTTCATCGGAGCCCTCATCAGAACCTTTTTCGGGCTCGTTGTTTGCTTCATCATCATCATCAGCGGCGTCTTCGTCGGAACCCGCATACTGGGCGTCAGAAGCGGCCTCTTCGGCAGTGTTACCTGCCTGACCAGAACATCTCTCCTTCACGAATTCTTCTTTAGACCTAGACTGATAACACTCCAAACCCAGTAGATTGCTTGACTTCCAGCATGGTCCGCATATAGTGTCTTCCCTGTGGGCAGAGCAAAATAATCACCCGAGTGTCCATATATTTGGATAACAAACACAACTGGCGGCACGGTGTGGCTGTATGAGCACGGGCGACTGGGACATTTAGGGTGACATGCTTAGGCAGACATGAGAGTATACTGTTACTGGTTGGACAATAGGGGTCATTCTTCGTATTTGCGTAACGGCAGCTGTAATGCATACATTTTATGGCCCGAATACGACAAACGTAATTATGACGTCTTTACCTTTGCTAACAATATTGACACGCAGACACGCGCGCATACACATACGCAGACGCGCACGCGCATACGCACACGCACACGCACACACACGAATTACAAGGCCCTATACTGTGTTGCTCCATGACATATAAATCAAACGTTCTGTCATTCAGCTATCGCATAAACAACGTGGCCTAATGTTTTATAGAAGACGTTTTGGAGTGAGAATTACAACAAATTATCTGATGGGATATGCGAACATTCCACCTGGACTACGTCCATTTCGGATGATTTGACTTAACTTTGAAAGCATCAGATGGCATGATAGAACAGTCAACAGCGCACGTTATACAGCGTTGGCAAAGGTCACACGCACGGGCGTCGATCGGTGGGGGACGTCCCCCCACTTTTCAGCGTGGGGAGACAGCATAGGAATTGTCCCCCACGTTTCAGTTCAGAAAATAGCCTTACTCACTACTCTCTTAAAAGCCGCTACAGAGGACTAGTAGCTAGACAATAAACTCGCGATTGGAAGGTCCGACCATCCATTAGAACAATCGACTAGAGCCACAGCCCGCAACTTTATCTTACTTTAGTAAATAATCATCATGACGGGCTGCGCCGCTGTGTTGCTGTTTCACCTCTCGCCTGCTTGATGCTTATCGCCTACGGCAGAAGCGGCGGATTCATGCACTTTGTGTAACTTATTCCCGCTTGAGTTATTGCAGATTTCTTTGCCAAAATGTTGGATTGGGAAGTTCTACACAGCATGGGCGTCGATCGGTGGGGGACGAGGGGGACGCGTCCCCCACTTTTCAGCCTGAGGGGGACAGCATAGAAAATGTCCTCACACTTTTTCAGTTCATAAAACAAATGTATAGGCATATATAGCTATACTGATCACTCCCCTTTCTTAAAATCCCTATATCGGTCTAGTAGTAAAATTAATAAAACGTATACGAGTTCAGATATAAACTTCCGACTACCCAGTGGAAAATCACTAGATAAATTGCTTGGTTGGCCGCAACTTGATTTTAGTCCAGTAAATATTGATCATGCCGGGCTCTGTCATTATGCACCATTGTGTTTACATATTAATAGGCATTAATATTCTAGATGATTAATTTTTGTTTGCCCTATCACCCCTTGGATTGCAGCCTGGTCGCCTACGACGGAACCAGCGGATTTCTGCACTTTGTGTAATTTGATCCCATTTGAGTGATGACAAACTTCTTTGCCAAAAGGTGGGATTGGGAAGTCCTACACACGCACCCCTGTAACATCTGCATCTTGTCACTCTATGAATCAGGCAAGCAGTGTTGGGTTCAAAGTTTACCCTCCAAATGTTCAGTGATTGGAGCGGGCCATGGCCCCTCTTCATGTATGTGATGCCAACATAACTATTTTAACTAGCATAACATAAAAGCCGTTTTATTTTTAGAATTAGCATCTGACCAACAATGAAGTATTTTTTATTGTTACCAAAAATATTTATATGTATTTCAGGTCATATATATATATATATATATATATATATATATATATATATATATATATATATATATATATATATATATATATATATATATATATGTGTGTGTGTGTGTGTGCGCGCGCGCGTGCGTGTGTGTGTGTTGTGACTATATATATATATATATATATATATTATAATATAATATATATATATATACATATATGTATATAATTTATGTATGTATGTATTATATAATATTTAAATATTATATTATAATATTTAAATATTATATACATACATACATACATAGAAATTATATACATATATGTATATATATATAAATTGGTCCCCCGTCCCCTCCACTTTTAAAACCGGATCGACGCCCCTGGGCACACGCACTGACTGATTACGTTAAGCCACTGTCCGCCCTCTTGGTTTCCCTCAACTGCTGATAGTAAAGGTCAGTGTCCGTACGCATAACAAGCCATTAAGAAACACGCGGATATTGGTTATTCGTGCACAGCATGCGGATACACGTAAGGTGGTTGAAATAATATGACAGGCGGTTACTGTACGAAATAGTAGGGAAGGCAACATGGCGGCCGCGCTTCACGTTACATAGACCTGTTAATATTACTGACTTGTGAAATGATTTAGGCACGTGATCAGACTAACAGAGAGCGATTCAGCCAAAATAACTTTGAAAGAAGCAGAACGAGACACTTGCATAAACACAGAAGAAAAATTGCATGTCTAGAATTTATAAAGAAACAACTACCAAAGATTGGTTTACAGTTTTCACAGGCAAAGGGGTGTGCTTTTGACCGCGATTACTGACCTAATCTACGCTGGAAGCAAAAACAAGCCCGTATTGGCGGAGGATCTCGGGTGCACATGCAAATGGTATCATTATGCGTCCTATCTATGTTTAATATGATGGCAAATACTGGCTGGAATTTCTATTCGACGAAAAAAAACACACACATAGATACTCGAGATAGCTGACACGCGTACATCAGAGGGTGTTAGAATAAATTGTAACAACAAAAATAGTACTATTTGTCATTATGTAACTGGAACTATTCTGTTGAATACTCACTCAGCGACTGGAGCCCGTCTGTAAAACAAGAAAAACAAACAATACGTTAATGTGTGTGTGTGTGTGTGTGTGTGTGTGGTGGTGTGCGTGCGTGCGTGCGTGCGTGTGCGTGCGTGCGTGCGTGCGTGCGTGCGTGCGTGCGTGCGTGCGTCCGTGCGTATGTGGTGTGCGTGCGTGTGTATGTGTGCATCATTGTTTCATTTACGAGTGGACTTGTAATTACATATCCCGAGAAAGTACATAAGCATAGCCATTGCTGCTTTATAATTAAATACTCGTAAAATGGAATCACGTGCATAATTTAAATAGACCTTTTGAGGTCACGATTTTATGTTATAACAAACGCCTGGTAGGAATACTGCTGGAAGGTTTCGTTTGCATAATATTCGTGACAGTGCCGAAAATGTACATGTGCTATATTAATAAACTTTGATAGGTGAAAGATTTACAATTTCGTATCAAAGACCTTTCGTCTATGCGTGTAACTGGTGGAAATGTAATCTATTCCAAATAGTTATACTCACTTCTCTTTCTGTCCGCTGCAGAGCAAGCATACAAGCAAGTATTATTTCATGTCAAAGGATGTCGAACAGAACATGACACAGGGCACTCGGAGATTATCATGTGACAGTTACGAGGCAGGAGCAAGCCATATGAGCAAACAAAGATGGCATAATCGACAAAAGTTCCTTACGCTTGTCATAAATTTGCCACAATTTTTGTCGGCATTGGTGCAGTCGTTCAGAACCTTTTCAGTGTAAAAAGGGGTAACACATAGCTGTATTTTATCGCCATACCTATACAACCTGTACACAGATGACATACTGATTTATGTAGACATGTAGAAAATAGATGATGAGTGACATAAAATATACGGTGAAGTGAACAGGAACGTCGAATAAGACTACTATACGCATACGCAACGAAGCAAGAAACAAGGGCGTGTTACTTAATGTGAATGGACACTGATAGATGCAATGAAAACATACACTTCTGCTTATATATATATATATATATATATATATATATATATATATATATATTGAGAAGGTGAGAGAGGGAGGGAGGGAGGGAGGGAGGGATGGATGGATGGATGGATGGGTGGATGGATGGATGGATGGATGGAGGGAGGGAGGGAGGGAGGGAGGGAGGGAGGGAGGGAGGGAGGGAGGAGGGATGATGGATGGATGGATGGATGGATGGATGGAGGGGGGAGGGAGGGAGGGAGGTAGGGAGGGAGGGAGGGAGGGAGGGAGGGAGGAGGGAGGGAGGAGGAGGGAGGGAGGGAGGAGGGAGGGAGGGAGGGAGGGAGGGGAGGGAGGAGGAGGGAGGGAGGGAGGAGGGAGGGAGGAGGAGGAGGGAGGGAGGGGAGGGAGGGAGGGGGAGAGGGAGGGAGAGAGAGCAACTCTGAAATATCAAGTCAAAATATCAAGTCAAATGGTACACTTGTCTCAGAAACCTTGTGAAATAATTACGATTTTATTGTTTAAAATTTTGCCTCTTTATACTTTACTTGCTTGCTGGCGGGCTAGCTAAGCCTGTGAGGAGTGACTATATATTTCATCTTTGTGCAGGTTACTTGTATATGCCTCAGTTCTTGGTTTGTTGTAAAACATATTCCCGCAAGTTACTTGAATGGTCGAAACATAGCTTTGTATTTAATTGACAACTGATAATAATAATAACAATGATAATACCATATGCAGCCTTCATCATCCTCTTTTGTTATTTTCATGCATATGTACTCCCTGCCTCTGCCTCTCCCCCTTACTCTCTCTCTTCTCCCCCTTCTCTCACTTCTTCTCCCTTTCTCTCTCCCTTCCTCTGTTCCTTACTCAAATTATTTCACATGTTGACTACTTAATGGTGACTACCAAAGGTATCAAATAAAGTACTCACTAGGGGCGTCCTTCAACAAATGCCACTAGTAGAACTAATGCGACCGTCAAACCGATGTATTTCATCTGCAAATAAAATGTCTGAATTGTAATGTCGGCGAGAATGATAATCATCCAGTGTCGTTAGACAACCGGTGACATAAGGACAATTTATGTACATAGTAGTATCAGAATAAACAGCACGCTCAACAATTCAGCCGCATACTCAGGATGTGTACACTGAAGGCAGACTGGATGTTGCTTGTCATTATCCCTGCACATTGGCCCATTGTCAGCCATAAAATTCATCATTACTGTTAAAAACATAGTAACGTGTCATATGCGTCTGACGTTTTAACGGCCTTCATGTTTCAATTGATATGTGGACCAGAATGCGTTAGGCTTATCGATAATTCAAAAATATTCCACGTCCTATCTTTTGCTTCTATTATTAACTGTGATTTTTTCTTACATTAAAGCTTATGGGAGTTTGTTTTATGAGATCCAAGCCTGAAATAATTTTCCGCAAGATATAATCTATATAATCACGTTCGAAATACCTTGATATACTGCGTGGTCAAGCACTGTGTTTTACGTGTGTGTTCGACCTGATTTACATTTCGCCGGTATTATATTCGCGTAAGAACTTCAATCAAAACTACTTTTTGAAACGGTTGTTTGTATGCATCCAAATTAGACGTTTCAAACCGTGACCTTTCAGATTTTGCGTGCAAGTTAAAAGCGCCGGCTGGAGTTAGTCCTTGCGATTGTGACGTCAAGAGGTAAACAAACATGCAAACAATTATGATAAAACCGCACCAGTGCCGTGGCAGTACGAGGCGCCTGTGAAAGTACAGGATACACCGAAGGGAGAAACAGTGATTCCGGATGCGCCGTGGTCGGTGTGCGACGAGACACTCCAGGCAAATGAAGTCGACGAATACGTCTATTTAAAACTGGTATGTTACAATAAAAATTACATTAGTATTGTTTGCATTTAATTCATGCCGCATCTTTAGTAGGACTTCAGCACTGTTGGATTTATTATTATTGCAGTTTATTGTAAAAACAAATCGAGCACCTGTGGCCTACATGACAAGTCTTGTGGTGCGCGATAAACCGGCCTATCTGGAAAGAATTCCTATTACAGACTTTGAAATTGAAAGTTTGAATTATAGATAATTCGGTTTTGGCACTTGTGAACTCCGAACCCAGCTCGATTTCGCCGTTAAATTACATGTTCGCCTAGATATGCAATCATTCAACATAATAACAGGCGTTTTTAGGTTTAAGATATATTGCGTCTTTACATACTTGTCTTTTTATACCCATATAGTAACCTGTTTTATAGTTTAGTTGTAATACAAACAACTTTGGCCTTTGCTCATTCTTTTGCAGAGATGATTTATCAAAAAAATGCTGGATATCTATTTTTCAACTACATCAGCATGAACTAAAGCATCAGCTAAAACTGCTTGTCACATAACAAATATAAGAAAACCCGGTATCGAGTCAAATTTACACAAAGCTTCAACAATAGTCAGTTGACAAAGGCAAGGTCACAGCGGCATCGCCACTGCCGGTGTGGGTCCCTGTTGTGTAGTTTCTACTGTAATAGCTAAGTAGGCTCTACTCAACTGCATGGCATAGGCCACAGCCAGGCAAACGGTTGGAGAGGTCGTTCTAGCGCGACGTTAAAACCATTTCACACTCAAAGTAAATAATAAAGTCGCTCGGAAGAAATGTTGCCTACATAATGTATAATGCGAAGTCGATTCCAAGTGCGGTCGAAGCGAGTAGTTTGGACGAACCGATAGTTTGGACGAACCGATAATATGGCGATATGCTGCCCACCATGTTCGTCAAGAAATTGGCAGGTGACGTTTAATGTCGGCTTAGCCTGCCTTTCTGTCGACACAACTTTGCACTACACACGTCTTTATCATGTTTGACGTCAACATATATCTATGTGGAACAAGATGCATCGAAAAACTATGTAAATGGTTTAACAAGTGTTGTAAAATATTACGATGAAACCAAAAACCGCTGCCGCCATTTGTATAATGTAAACTACAAACGGCGCTGTCACGCTGAAATTTATCCAAGCATTAATTTTTTCAGGTTTTAGTAAAGATGCCAAAACACAATTGTATCAACGACTATTGCCCCAATAAGTACATCTGTTAAAATTCTACCACCTATTCATATTGCTATTCTGTTAAATATATCGACGAAATAAAAATTTCAATAAACAGTGCGTATTATTAAAAATCCTTGTCCTTACTATCAGTACTGTGCTATGTAAATTGCTCTAGATTATACACTATAGCTATAGTGTTTATTTATATGATTGGCAAGAATGTGTAAAACGAATCAAGCGGAAAAAAATATTTTGTTTATTTATTTAGTGAAATACATAATTCGTAAAAACGCTTACCAGCTCGTCGGTACTCTGTTGAGAAAAGAAGACAACTGACTTGTCTTCTATTGACTTGATGTATAAAATTAAAAACTAACGGATTCCCATCAATAAGAGACAATACAAAATGCCCACCAAATGGCATCATATCTATGGGAACCACAACCTTACCCCAGTGACAATGGCAATGGCAATGTTCCCGACCAGTACAAACAAGATAATTATTATCATCGAAGCAAAAATCTGATTATCTCAGCTCTCATTCAGCTCTATAGTAATTCTTTCTTCCCACGCACTGTCTTTTGGTGGAATGGTTTAGGCTGCGTTGGCTTTAGCCTTTGCCTAGGCTAGGGCTGGCTAGGCTAGGTCTAGGAGTTTAGTGTATCCTTTACTCTAGGGGAGCGGCTGTTTCATACTTCACAGCCGTGTTTTTACTTCAACCTGATCATCATAATCCATTTGGCGGCTATAATCATTATGTTGATTATTCTGCCGCACCTTTACAATTGGCACAGCACAATTGTTTAAACACAGTCCAGATTTACGGACTATGCTGATAAAATGTAAACACGCAGAAATTGAAGAAAAAACTACAACTAGCACAAGTCATGTGATCTGTGACTGTATAACACAGTCACAGATCACATGACACAATGTGTTTGCTACCAAAATATGTCTCAAAAACCTATTAATCTCGTTTTAATGTGAGACAAATAACTTTGTTGCAAGTTTGAAAATTAACTCGGCTCACAGTATCCGAAAGTTGTACTTAATATGAGCGGCAATATGAACGTAGTGAAGTAGAAACCGAGATGTGGCAGAATCTGAGCAGTCAGCAAATGGCGTTGAAATGGCTACTATAATTAGTATTAAATTGAAGGATATTTCCCGCGTTCATTCACTTCCTTTCACGTTCTCCATGGGCATGGCTTAATAGGCTAAATATAATATGGGCGCGTTATCAAGTGATCCGTAGATTGTGAACAAGATTACTTACTTTGTCAGATGTAATAGAGTTTGTTTGGCTTATTGGTCAGAATGACGATTTCTCAGCTTGCGCGATGTTCAAACTAATGTTGCCAAGCAACCAATTTAACAGTTGCATTACGTCACAAGTACAGGACATGCGCGCATCATCGCCTTGCTTCAGAACTCGCGAGAAAACGCGCTAAACAGATCCTTCCGACGGCGGTGTCACGTTTTGGGCAATTTGTTGGTTAGTTGGATTTATTGATTTATATAAATAGGCGACAACTTATCATCATCAGTTACGTTATCTACTGGCACGCCTCAGCCTCAGGGCTGTGTTCTGTCACCAATGACATGTTATATTATCTTTTTACACATGATTGTTTATCTTGTCACGTACGTACTAAAATACAGAAAATTGCCGATAACACTACAGTGATAGGGCTAATAACAAATTCTGATGAATCTGAATATCGGGATCAAGTAAACAAACTCATCAGTTGATGCAACGATAACAATCTGGAACTTAATGTAAATAAAACGAAAGAAATGATTGTGGATTTTAGGAGAAAGAAATGTTCTCCTCCCTCGCCTCTTCTCTTGTGATCGATGGCAGGACAGTTGAAATCGTCCAACATTTAAAATTTCTCGGTTCTACAATCTCCAGTAATCTTAAATGGGAGCTAAATGTTGTTAATATTGTCAAAAAGGCCCAGTAGCGGCTGTACTTTTTAAGAAGGTTAATATCGTTTGGTTTGACCACATAGGTCATGCTCAACTTTTACAGAGCTGTAATCGAGAGTGTTCTAATATTTTCAGTAAGGTTTGGGTTGATTAGGGTAACCCGGGGCAAAACGGCCCCTGGGGGTAATACGGCCCCCCGTCTTATCTGCCAAACGAGTGAACATAAACTAACGTTGAATAGTGGAACATGATGCTGCTACCTAGCGAATACTCATACCGACCGCAAGGCCAAACGCTATTAAAAGTAAGTTCACAAACCTATGTTAAAGTTTTGCATACCATGTGATCTAATAATTACTCTTCGGTAAAATCGATGCTAACATGTCCACCGTGTGATGATAAGCCAGCGACTGGTACTAATGCACTTACATCTATACACGTTTTCAATGACTATAATCGAAATGGGAGCGATATTAAAGGATTACATGTGAAGGTGAAAAAGTCAGCACTTGTGTGTATGGGGTAAGACGTCCGTGTGATAACGGGGCAAAACGGCCCCGGGGCCGTCTTGCCCCGCCATGCAGTACGAATATGGTATGTAAACGTAACAAAGCTGTGATGTATTTATAACATACACAATAATTTAAGTAAAAAGTGAAAGAAAGTCGACGAAAGCAGCGATGAAGAGGATTGGCCGTGTTTGGTGTGCGGAGAACCATTCAGTTGCAGTCGGCCACGAGAAGTCTGGGTTCAATGCCAAGAATGCAAGAATTCGGCTCACAGTGAGTGCACACCAGGGCTCCCGTATTTCGTTTGTCCCAACCGCGAGTCAGAGTGTGATTAGACAATAGAGTATCTGCAAGCCATTCGTTAATACAATATGTTAATTATATTAAGGCTTTCGATGATGCAAATTCCAAAGCTGATGAGTGTTTTCAGTGACGAGTGTAACGATAACGCAGAATATTGCTTCTAATGACAACTGTAATTTTTTTGGACATATTGTAATTAATGATGAGTGGTTTCGATTGAAGATTAGGCTATTGTATCTGCCGCGAAGTATCTGCAATTTCTGCATGCCGAATGTCGAATAATACCGACAGGAGCTGATAGGTAGGAAACCGGGATGTCCAGGGTGTAAGATCAATAGAGCGGGAGAACTGTAGAAGTGCAACAAATATTATGAGTATTATATGACCGTGTCGTATTGTCGAAGAAGCAATAGAAGACGGACACAACAATGATGAGTCTAATGTAATTCACGATGCGTGATGCGGAGTGGTGATTATTTCTGTTCACGATGAGTGATAATAATTGTAGTACTTAATTACGGTTTAAATAAATAATGGATAAAACACATTGTTTTATATCATTACAACGGTGAAACCTAATATTAGAGTAAATAGGCGAGGGGACCGTTTTACCCCAAGCATGGGGC
The DNA here is from genome assembly GCA_025642075.2 of Ridgeia piscesae. Classification (NCBI taxonomy): domain Eukaryota; kingdom Metazoa; phylum Annelida; class Polychaeta; order Sabellida; family Siboglinidae; genus Ridgeia; species Ridgeia piscesae. Next base: position 144,108 of record JAODUO010001020.1, read on the forward strand.
AAAACGGTTTTATTGGAGCACATTTTAAATTTGTTATAACTTACATTTTGATTATTCAATCGTTCAGAGACATGTGTCATACACAAAGTATATATATATACCTCAACACTATTACTGCACAATTATGCATCGACAAGTTATGGATACAAAAATACACAACATTTTCCTTAGGGGGGCCGGGCTGCCCCAGATTACCCTACACAGAAGGAAACGCTCAGATTAAATAGAGTTTTGAAAACTGCTTCCCGAATCATCGGCAGAGACCTTCCCATCTTGAAATACTGTATCAGCAGCGCCTGTTAGGAAGAGCCACTCTCATCTCTCAAGATTCATCCCATCCTGCCCCCATGACCTGGCCGATTCAGATCCATCAAAACCAGGACCAACCGCATTAGTACTAGCTTTTGATTTTCCTCCCCTCCCCCCGCAGCAAACAATTGCAATTTTCCGATGTGTTGTTAATGTGTATATTTTATCATAATATTATTATATATTATTTTATTTCATATTTTACATTTTAAGCTGATATATTTCTACTAGAACGTATCAATTATTTATCGATGTTATAAATAATAATAAAATATTCGCCCTTTTTATGTGATTGTTCTTATTTATTTAATTTAAAGTAGTAGTATATTTTATCATCATCGTTTGGTTCATGTGAATGTATTGTCATGTGAATGTACTAGTACGACGACCAATATCATTACACATTCCAATGTTTTATTGTAACTACAATGTGAACACATGGAATAAAGCTATCTTATCTTATCTCTTATCTTTATTCAATATAAAAATGAAGGGTTTGAGGGCAAAACGCGATACATCAATTGTTGACGTTTCGAGATAAACGCACTTTTGTGTTTCACCCTCAGAGGGCCGTCATAAACATTTGCGTCATATTCAGATATCTTAATAACATTAAATCAAAGAGATTGGTAAAACAATTGAAATCTTCTTTTGAATTTATTGATTAAAAATCACAATCAATATGACATTTATTATCAAAATGCGATATATAAATAACAATATTGAAAAAGGAGGGAGAAATGTTATCTTCTGATTATTAAGACATTTGAAAACCGACTTATATTAGATCCATGTTATAAAAATATTATACAAACGTTTGCCCGATTGTATGCAAAACGCATATTTGCCATACCATGGACACCTGCGCGTCGTTTGTTTTTCTACATACCTACCTACCTACCTACCTACCTACCTACCTACCTACCTACCTACCTACCTACATACATACATACATACATACATACATACATACCCAATCAACCACCAACCAACCCACCCATCCACCCACCCACCTACATACCTACATACAGAAAGTAAACAAACGACGCGAGCGCACGTGATTTCCACCATGATAAAACCATGATTCTGCTTTATTTTTATTGTAATGACCGGACTGTACCCAAAGTACGAGTGGTTGTTATTTCGTTTTCCAAAGGATAATCACAAGCTGAAGTCGTAAAGCACTTTAATGGTAAGAATGATCACGGAAGTCATGCATCTAAATCCATTTGTTCATGCCAACAATCCAGTTCGGAGTTTTGAGTAGGCGTGAGCCAAAGTTTATTACATCGTAGAATGTAAGGTATCGTGCATGCTAAATAATATCTCATTAGTCATTATATAATTTAGATGGGATGGGTGCAGTTCCCCTGCAATTTCGATGGGGTGGTTCCCTCAATAAATCGGAAGTAAGGATGAAACGGCAGCGAAAATGTGTCAAAATATGCACGCACATGGGCCATTCATTCTCTATAAAAAGTATGACAGTTGTCGTGCAATTTTCTTCATAGTCTTCGATTTCAGTTAAACTTGGTAACTATAACATGTATACTGCGATGGACATATTATCAAAATATTTTCCTTTAAATCCGAGAATTCACCAAATGGCAGCTATATAATTACACAATTTAATTATCGCCTGTTACGCCCGGTACCAAGGTTTCATGCTCGTTTAAGCGTCATAAATAAATTAAAAAATTTTTTTTTTGAAACGTGATGCTTTTGTTCGATATGTATGTTGTTCATCTTCATGCAAATGATGAATTATATTTTTGGTAAACGTATAAAGACTGAAAATGTGGTTGTGTCCATGGAATGTGATTCCATACGGCTCGAGGTTGTACTTGTCATGATATGTCAAAACTTGTAAATGGCCAACAAATGTGTTTAAATAATTTTGTTACGCACAATGCTTTTCACTTATCATATATTCCAGGGGTAATGATATGATTTTTCCGCTTTTGTCTGGGCGACAATACAAATTTGGTATCGGGCGTAACAATAATCGTCATAGTTTGGTATCGGGCGTAACAATCGTACGATAATTCGGCAACAACAAATGTATATGTTGCAAAACTTTTATATATATATAATATATATATATATATATATTATTTTATTTTTATATTTTTTTATTTTTTTATTTTTATACATGTTATGATAGGTATTATTGTTTTATTTGTGTATACAAAACTTATATTGTCTTAAAGAAGACTGTGTACGCACTACTAAACATAATCACACTCAGCGTTTAAATTAAGTTTATAATTATTAAAATATCAATCTGTGTCAGTAGCCATATGCCCATATGCTTTCATACACACAACTGAGTTAACTGGAGCAATGGATACTAAAGAATTGTACACATTGTGGAGGTATGTTGCCAATTATCACTATACATAAATATATAAATATAATTACACCCTTTCGTTGGACACATCAGCCCATCATACATATTGCCGATATCGCCAATGCTGTCCTCGACATATTCTATGCTGACATCAAAAAGAGTCATTGTTGTTTTACTTATCTTGAATACATGGCAGAACTCTGGCGCTGATCGTATGGTGCTGCCAGCGAGAAATATGTTATCTGCCTCTCTTCGACAACCCACGTGTTAGTCTTACATCCCATTTGTGTGAGTTAAAAATTTATCCCTGATTGTTTGGCTATCAAGGTGAGTGCCCTCTATGAGAAAGCATTAATATTCCCACATATTATATATGCATACACAAGCTTGAATATAATTTGATGCATTTCCGAGATACTATAAAAAGCAGCTGAACTGATGAAACCTGCCACACACAACATTACCCTAAACTGTGCAGGTGAACAAAATGGTATAGGCAAACATTTGACAGTGATTTTGCGTTACATCACAGTATTCTAACTGCAGTCAGTCACAACTGTATTTTATGTTGTCAGGAAATGTAAATTTACATAATATGACAAGAATACATAATTACAAGCACACGATCTGAGAAAATCATGCACAAACTCATTTTTTCTGGATAAGACTGCTAATTGTGGTTTGGAACTCTTCCTTTGTGGAATCTTATCCCACGTCACTATGGCTGCCCAACACCCTATTTGAACGATTGTTGTTGCAGAAAAATTACAAAAGCCTGCAAACATAAATTTTTAATAGTGATTATTATACCAAAACATATTGCGTCGTCTAGCAATATCCAACATTTTCGCTAGTTCGTTATCTTCAATAAATACTCATTAGATTTAATATATTTGTGTGAGTACGAGTGTGTGTGCGCCTGAGTATGTATGTGTGTGCACGCGCGTGTGTGAATATGCATGTAAATGTGTATATATGTGTGTGATATAATAATAATACGTTTTATATAACAAAAAGGAAAATGTGTAAGTTCAAGTTATGTTCAACATTTTCGTTATATGCCATAGTGTGTTTAATAGTTGTTTTGTTGATGTAGGTACTTTGTGATGTGTTGTGAATACCTATGAAAGTTTTTTTATTAATGCATATGTCATAGCAAAGATTACGACGAAATGTTATACTAGGTAACACAGTGTATATATACGCAGACTCATTTTAACAGGTATTTTAACTTTGGACGATCGACATTATTTATTAATATATTGAATTTATTATTACTAATATAGTGTAACTGCACTTATTTACGTTTCAAGCCAATGTTGATTATTTACATAGCAATAGTGATTGTATCTTAACAATTTGGTATGTACAAATATTTATGATTTCATGCATGCTTTTAACTCTTTTACAATTACAATGCCTAACAAAACAGTTATTTGGATGAGCGCGGTATGCGAAATATAATAATTATTATTATTTTAGAATGAACAAAAATTAATCATGAAATCTATCAATATATATTAAAATAAATGTATTTCAAAGACAACATATAATTCCAATACTTAGTTAAGCAGTAATTACAAGGCAACGTATTTTTTAAATAATTATCTTTCAATAATATACATGTATAAAATGAACAACAAATTAACTAAAGCTTATCGTGAAACTGAGTTGTTGTGTTCGCTGAAAACAACAGAAAGTATGTTTAAACATTAAAAGTTGTTAACACTTTTGAATACTGATACCAGTCAAGGATTTAAAAAATGTGAAAACAAATTGAAAAGAAAAAAGACCGGAGAGAATCAAAAAGTGGGAGACAGTGGGTATATACCGCCTATAGCTAATGTAACTACTGAGGCTCGGCCACCAGATCGGTTGCTCCTTATAACGTTCCCTGGCAAGGAACGTCACGACCATCTTCCCTCACAACTGACCGACAAGCCCGCGCCGGAAGTGTGTCTATGGGAGGGAAATACCTGCCCCAAGGCCCGGTGCGCCATACCGGTTGTGACCCTCCATAGTGCGAGCGTCAGTAGTATCCCCTTCCGCCATGAGGCGGTCGAAACACTCAGTTGCGATGAAGGTAGCTTTGACATTAATTTATATAACCCGATGAGCTTTTACTGGTGAAATTGTGGTGCCAATTTTTTCAGACACGTAAACTGATATCCAGTGATGTTATTTATTTTGTAGCATTACATTAAAACTTCAGGTATATGTTACGTTATATCATATGATACATGAGACATGTTAACATGTATAACTATAATTATTAATTGTAACTTATGCAAACTTATTCATGCATAGTTATGTTCTATACCGGAAATTTGATACCAATATGGCGCACACATCGCCGACGTTTCCTCCTTCATAAAATTAAACAAGGCATTAATTTTAAATGCAAATACATAATACCGTACATTCTAGGGTGAATAATATTACTGATAATCGAGAATTCATAATTTAAGATAATAAACAGTGGTGTAATCAAACATATATTAGTTAGTTATTATTTTATTTAAGAACTGTTTACAATGTTTACCTCAGATGTATATCGACACAAATCAGCCAGTGCCTACATTCATTATATATTACAATGTTCCCAAATTAATGTTTGATTAATGTGAAATGGAGTATCTGTGTAATTATATTCACAGTAGAATGTTGCTAACATTTATGCATAATTATGGCAAGTTTTGTCTTCCGTATTCTTGCTGGTTTGCAATAGTTAGCAATATAGACTGTCGACACTGTACCACATGGCAATATATGTAATGTACTACCAACATTGGCCGTTCTAAATACCACAACAACATTACTCATATAGTCAACCTTCGAGCAATTGTATCTTGCTTGTAGTAGCCGCCGTCGCTGTCTTTTTCGGCATCTAATTGTATATCCTAATGTCTGACGACGTCGCAAATTACACCATATTCAGCTTAGTTGAGACCAGTTGTTAAATCACGTTGAACATCAAATGTGTGTCGTTTGCTAAATATCATAGGACACGCTACGCCTGACCCTTTCATTTGTTCGTACCAACCAGCTGTCGGGTGAAACGCGACATACGTGGCTAAATTAAACGGTGCCAATCCGTGCGCGCGGGACCAAGAACACACAACTGTTGGAGGCTAAAGAATATCTGTGTCCAACTGACAATGAAGAATGACAGGTAATTCACATGGACAAAGCAAAATTGCCTAGAGAGAGAGGGAGGGATGGAGTGAGTGAGGGGAGGGAGGGGGAGAGAGAGAGGGAGGGAGGGAGGGGTGGAGGGAGGGCGAGAGAGAGAGTTCCGAGAGGAATGGGAAAGGGGCAGATTGGGCCAATATGGAAAAGAAAGGTAGATGTGCATGACCCGGGAAAATATGGAGGCATTACGTTGCTAAGCCATTACGTTGAAGTTGCTGGAAAAATAGATTTTGCCCAAACGTGGAAATAGGTGCAGTGCGCATTTGTAGACCTCCCGCTATAGAGAACTCGTATGTAGAATAGCGTACCAGATAGTACGTATCCAACGTTTGCTATATAAATACAATATATCCAGAAACATCAAAAGTTATCTATGTACAGGACAAGCAGAATCGGCTTCATAGAGGCGTCCATGATGCGCCTCTTCCTGTTGTCTGACCGTGGTCTGACCACTCAGCACGCAGAACCGGCCTTAAAGTCACGTGTCCGATTGCGTGCGTCAATGCTATCGCCGTTGTAAACACAATGTTGTAAGATACGCGAACTTCGAAGAAGGACATCCGTTCGAAGAACGTTGCTTCGAATAGGATGTTTCTCACCGTATATACTGGGTCAAGATCCGCAGAAACGTCGGCGACGTCGAGTTTTCAAGTATGGAGCTGTACGGGATCATGGAGCCGCTAACTAGGTCCAAGCGCGTTAGGCCGTCCGATATTGTTATTCATTATTATTTGTTTTATTTTATCCTACTTTGAATGGTATATATCACGTTTGCATGCACAGAGGCATAAAAATAAGGTAAAGCTACGTGTCAATAACACCAAAAACAGCTGAATGCAAGCCAGATAGTAGACGTCATAGTCAATCCGCATGAACGATAATATAGGCACTTTTATATCACTCGCTAAATAACTTCAAAAGTACTGCCTTTCGAGTTTCGTAGCTACGCATGCAGTTCCTATTTTCAGGTTGACCGCTCTGAAAGTGCCAACATGACTGCTATATTTTTCAGTAAACATATTATTCAAACATAAAAAATAGCATTGCGAATGTTGTCTTCAATCATTCATGTTATTTTTTCAGTGAGAGAACAAATTAAAAATTCTGTGTGCTGTATCAGTTCAGATACTCATACAACATTGATACTAGGACATGTTACAGGCTTACAGTAAATGATGAATAATTAGCTATGATGAGACATAACTTATGTACTGTAAAAAATCACTTTGCAGATTTGCAATATTATTGCCTTTATTGGTAGTTTCTTGAAATATTGGGGACACACTGAGCAAACAGGAAGAAATATTAACATACTAGCATAATATACTAGATGGAACGTGGACTTGTAGATATCCCACAAGATCACTCTATCCAATACAACACTAGATCTTCGGGTAAACACTCGGTAACATTTGGAACCAGTTTCTTCTCCACCACAATGAGTGGAATTCTCTACCCTCAACCATTGTGTCGTGCAAATCACTAATGTAATTCAAAAAAAAAATTAATCCAATGGTTTAGCAAGTAAGTCAGATGATCCACCATGCACATTAGCGTGATGTCTCAATATGACATTTTGCCAGTTAACAATATACCAGAGATGGAGTGAGTACAATACAAATGTACTCGAGTACGAGTACGATTACTTTGAACATGCATGAGTACGAGTACTCAGAAAACAAATGTACTCGAGTACGATTATTTTACAATATACTCGAGTACGAGTATGATTACTTTACAATGTAATCATGATTACTTTCATGATTACTTTAATGAATATCCTGTTTCTAACATAAAGGCGACTTTCATGGAATCCCTAGGTGTCATTCTTGTTCTGTTGTTGTGTCACTAATGTTCTAACTAATTACTGCTATCCACTATCCAGATGTTATTGTTATTAATAATTAGACGACTTTCTCAGGTATTGGATGAATCATTTAATGCTGGATTAATAATTTAATTTATGGTTTCTGAATCAAATACACATAGGAGGCATTTACAAATTTCAAATACATTACAATAACAACACTTCAAAACCAGGGGGGCATATTCAAAAGAGTAGTATATCAGATGGGTCAAGACATGGGGTCAAATACATTTGTATTTGAAAGTATTTAAATACTTTTTAAAGTATTTGTATTTGATGTTTAGGAATTAAATGTATTTGTATTTAAATACTTTCCTAAAATATTTGACTTGTTCAAATATTTTTTTGAAATACATTGTCAGTATCATTGTCATGTAATGCCTGCGAAACTGATTACCTTAATGCACTGCAACTTCACCCAACAATGCTAATTACTGATGAAGACACTTAACAGCAGGCTTCCCCTGGCCCTGCACTGCCTGCAGTGACCACAACTTGTGTTTGCTCAGAGCCAGAGGATGGACCTAACAGTGACCATAGGTCAATATCCCCTTTTGTTCTTTAGTCAGGGTTCAATTTCGCACCAGGTTATTCTGGTTTCCTGGCTGACTTTGAAGTTGAGCCTTCCTCACAACATGGTAGCAATGATTAACAGTGTCTCTTCTGAGGGCAACATAGGCATCATATTATTATGGACCTCCTGGCGTAACATACAAACAGTATATTTTGGCCTTTACCTCTTTCAATCAGTTGTCACTGTGATGCAGTTAGCAATAACAATACTCCCTAGCACTGGTCTGCCTGTCATCATATGAGCAAAACACTAATTATGCCTATAAACTAGATGTCTCAATATGTGTTGCTTTTCTTTTACCTACATAGTAATACAAAATGAAAATTATTTGAAAAATATATGAACAAGTATTTGAAATACTTTTCAATGTATTCATATTTAAATACATTTATATTTAAAAAGTATTTGTAATCCCTCAAGAATATTTGTATTTAAATACATTTCAATGTATTTGACCCCATGTCTGGATGGGACAAACACAGAATGGTTGTGGATTTAAACAGGTTTACAATTTGCGCTTAATTAAACATAATAGACAGGGATTTAGCAGCTAACCGCCCAGACCCAGTCAGGATTCTGGATGTTGGAAATATGACCAGTCATTCACACCATACTGACAGAGCAAACAGTACAGGTGGGGCTGTAGCCTGGCTTCTAAAATTACAAAGCAAGATGTTAGGGGATGCTTATCTCCTGCAGTGCTTCTCCGGGACTGTCACAATATAACTTGTACTTTGTACTAAGCAGGAGGGTGAGGAGATGTTGCTTCTCTGGGAAGAGAATAGAAAATGAATACCTTGATTATTATTACATTTATTAGATTACTTCTAATATTGCCATTTTTATCTGTCTAATATAATATATTAGACAAGCAAATATTATTTGCTTGCAACTGTTCATATGAAAAAAAATTAATCGTGAAAAGTAATCGTGAGTACGATTACTTTGGTAATGTACTCGAGTACGAGTACGATTACTTTCCTTCGTACTCGAGTACGAGTACTCAAAAAGTACTCGTACTCGAGTACGAGTACACGAGTACGATTACTCCATCTCTGGACTGGAGTGAAATGTTTGTAAGACGCAGTATTATTTTACCAATTATGTATTCAATACCACATTTACCAACATTAGGAAATTGCATGACTGAGCACTGTCAACTCTAGTGCATAAACACTAAGTGATCATGTAATCAGTTATCAAACCTTAGTTTATGTAATATGTATCACCACACAAACATACACACATCTCTATTCAATGAAGACAGCAGCTGGAGCAGCATCACCATCTATCTATCTGTGCAATAATAAAGGCAACTCAATATCTGTCAGCTGTCAAATTAAGATCTTAGTGAGTGTATGTCATCTGCCAGAAAACTTCTGTACTCTATCCATGACCCGTTCCATCCTTACAGTCCCATTTGCTTTCTTGATAAATGTATCTAGCCTAATCCTGTCCTGGTTGTTGATATTGCCATTTCCAACACACTGCACCAAATGTAAAGGACACTGTTCATTATTACACTGTAACATATATGCTGCTTATTTGGCGCAGATTGAATGATCTTTTTTCATATAAAAACATAGTAAATTCAAACAGTCAATATTTAGCACTACGGCATGTCCTGTTTATTTATAGGGATGGAACCATGGCTCTAGCAAGAACGTCCGGCCAAGGCCTAGCGAACCCTGACAACATGGCTGTTTTCTGTTCAGGACGCAAGCAATTGGAGCTGCAGAAGACACTACAGCTGTATGTTTACCTGCAGATCCACCAGCCCATGGCAGACAGAAAGAGAGAATGGTGAATTACATCTTTGTCAGAACTCTGGCCTGGCCGCTGCCCACAATGACTGTCCATGTCGGAATTGCAGTCCTTGGGACAGATATGCCCAAGCTAATGAAACAAGATCTGCTTGTGTCAAGAGTCAGTTGATTTGTTCATAATCAATCCAACTGCGCTTATTTACAAATCAACTGATAATTTGTAAGGGCAGCAGTCAACAAGTGCTGAGTGTTATCCCATATCTTGAAATAAAATAAGCCCTAAATAAATATATCAACTATGTACAGTGGCGCAGTGGTTTAAAGCTTTGGACTCGGCTTCAGACTCTCAACTACGAGAACGAAACCATGTGGTGCTGTGTCGAACCTTGGGCAAGTCTGTTCACCCGTCATTGCTCCTATTCACTCAGCTGTGTAAACAAGTAACTGGCGATAGACGATGGTGGATATTTGTACACAAACCGTCTTGATTAATTAATTACAGCTTGGCTGGATGCTTCCCACAGTCATGAGATGGTGTTTAATTAAGTAGGTCTGCCAGGGAGTAAAGTATAAACCACTTTGACAAGGACAATGCTAAGCAGACATTGGGTCAAATACATTGACATTTATTTAAATAAAAATACTCTTGAGGGATCCAAATACTTTTTATTCCTAAACATCACTTACAGATACTTAAAAAGTATTTAAATATTTTCAAAAACAAATGTATTTGCCCCCATGTTTGACGATTGGATACCGCACTATATAAGAACTGTGTTGACAGGTGACATATGAAAATGGAGGTAACTCAATCCATTATCATTGTAGAATACATGTTGTGCTTTTATAAAATCATTGGAACGGTTTTTTAGTTCTGACATAGTGAACAACTGGGCATACTACTTGTAATATTCTAGAATGATCCTAAATCAGTTACTGTTAAACATTAAATGTTGGGTATATTTCTACTATAGAATAATGTGTGGTGTTTTCATTGTATGAAATATCATTTGTATTATATAAATGTTGTATCATGTTAGTTTGCTTGGTGTTCTGGTTGCTCTAATGTTATTTTCATTGTCAATACATGTGAAAGTTGTCTAACCGGTTACATTTGGAAGCACTGTCTGCTCCAAACACAGAATATAAAATCCATGGCCATTTGTAATATATCATGGCACATATGAAGAACCAGATGTTTAAATTAGTTTTTCATGAATTAGAAATATTAGTAGCACAATGTGGAACCTGACGGCTACTATTATGGTTACCTCGCCACTATTATGGTTACCTCGACAACAAAGTTACATTGCAATTAAGATCACCGCAGAATATACATAAATATATCCACATATGTTATAGTTTAGAATATTTGTTCTGCTAGTTGTGTTACTTTTACCCAGTTCAAATTGTTATATTTAATAGAGACATTCCACTGTACATATATTTCAGCTAAAAAACAACTATTATTCAGCATGAAGTCGATTTCATAAAGAACATGGGTGGTGATTTTCTTTTTTTATTTAGCCCTCCAGAATTATTCTCCAAACTTTCCCCTTTAAGTATACCACGCCTATTAAAAGAACAATCAATATTGACACCACATAGTTAGATAATTAATCTTTCCCCTATATGGCTATAGTTCGATCTACTGGTGTGTTCTATTTATATCTATGATTGACACACATCTGTTTCATAGCCGCACATGTCATGCTATATCAATAATACAAAAGCATGCCACAGTCGCTACTGTTAATATAATAATGTCCAGTATTTGAAAAACAACAATTAATCTGCATTTTTGTCACAGTTGTGGACAATTTGAAATTGATTCCTGAAAACAGTTTTAAGCTAGGGCGAAGGACCGAGCCTGTCACTCTGTGTGGGTGTCACGCTGACATAAATCGCAGAGCCATGACCCCATATGATATTTGTTTCAAATTGGGAAACCTCACGTTGTGTATAACATATCCGACACTACACCACTGATTTGGAGAATAATACATGGCATGGCTGTGACTAAGTCTAAGAAGAAACTCGCCGAATCCCGGGATCGAATGCGAGGCCATCAAAATACCTGTCAGTGTTTCGAAGTTTCAGCGAGTTTCGACCACTTGTCAATGTCGCCTTGGCTTGTTACTCGCCTCTGCATTTCGGCTTCCGGCGGGTCTTGTTTACCAACGCGTTCAGTTCTATCTTGAAAATGTTGGCCCTTATCGTTGCAACCGACATTCAGCTATTTCTGAACGAAAATCATGTTCGCTTCACACGCCGGGTACACGAAGCGGATGTAAACATCGCGACGCGCCACCTGGCGATTATTTTAACGGAATTTTAAATACAGAGTTGCCCGCTCTGCCGCTCAATGAACCAAGCATTTGCCGACGTCACACATCAGTCAAAATGGCGCGACTTACGAACTTTGATGGAAAAGGTGTTCAATTTTTTTTAATTAATAAACCACTGACGTTAAAAATGTGATTACCGTTCAAAATAGTTTGTTTTTATTAACTCTTTCACGTGCATAGCATGTAACTTTTCCCTTTTGGGTCCCTTTAAAAATGTTCCATTTGGAAATGAAATTACTAGTAAGCCATTGACGTTAAAAATATGATTACCGTTCGAAATGGTTGGATTGCATGTAGCTTTTCCCTTTTGGTTCCCTTTAATGCCGTCGAGTTGACATAAACTAGCCGAGCAGTTAGCGCACCCAAGACGCATGACGACTGCAAAGGCGATTTCTTGCGTGAGCATTGCGAAGTCGAAATAAAAAACAATTAGCAATATTTTATAAATTAAAACAAATACATCCGCATAAATTAATCATGGTGCCTTAGGTTTGGGGACATATCCGCAAGTCCCAAGACATTGTCTTTGCGGTCGTGATGCGTCTGGGGTGCCCTAACTGTTCACGCCATTTAAGAATACATAAGTACAAACTAATTCATGAACCAGTAACTGGTTGAACATAGGCGCATATACGTTTATATATATATATATATATATATATATATATATATATATATATATATATATATATATATATATATACACACACACACACACACACACACGCACGCACGCACGCACGCACGCACGCACGCACGCACGCACGCACGCACGCACGCACGCACACACACACACACACACACACACACACACACACACACACATAAAGTCATAATCCATAATTTGATAAATAATAAACTATATGTGACCCTATGACTTATATGTATATGTCCTTAAGCCCAGTCACCGAATAGTAGTTTTCATTATAATTATAATATAGCCTAGGCAATGCATGTTAACGTAAACTGCTGCAAACCTTTCTGCTTATCTCGTTTACCGTGGCCTTTAGCGCGCTGCCAGCCCAGATATTGATAACGATGCGCACGTTTACGCAGTCGTGTGTTATCATAATTATCTTTGCGCGCGAGATTAACGGTTTGTCTTTATCCCTTCGTAAATTGTATTAGTAATGTTACATCCATTGGTCATCCTAGCCTATGTGATCATCTTCAGGGTTTTTTCGCTAAAGGGCAAAAGTACCGATCGACATTCCAAATACATACGTTAAGGAGGTCAGACCGATTTGAAGCCCCTTGTGACAACATGGGGAGACAGGGGTCCGGGTTTAGTGGCCGTAGTTTATTATCACGCAACATACCTGTTCGTTTAAATTTTTCTCATGTTGTTATAATGTCAGTCCATGATTCTGTGCTGATAGCTGATTTTTTTGTGATGCTTGAGAGCAGTTAATGTTTTTTTTCTTCTCGGTGTCGTATTTTGGTTTTCATTGTTTATATATATATATAAAAAAAGACCCCCACAGTTGCACTTCAATTAGTGATTATGACCAGGGGGAATTGGACAAATTAAATGTGTGATTTATAAGCAAAATTACATTATATTAGCAAACCGTCAGAAAAGGGCATGAATTTTAACTTTAAAATTTGTATTTTGGGTTAATATTTCACTTAAATACATGAAACAACTACCATTATTCTTCTTATAGTGACTACTATCAGGGGATGTCAGGGGGAAAAAATATACACATCGGAAAACTGTGGTAAAACCGTTTTTGAAGAAAGGGCCCGAATGATTTAGGCGAGTTAAATGGAAGGCTACCCTTTTAAAATAACTTGTAATATAGAAAGTCACTAATAACATCAGAATATCTAAAGTTCGGAGTTGACTCCCAAATCCGTACGATGCTTACTAGCGAGCGATGTTTAGTAGACGCAGAGCCTTATGCCCTTAGTCTAAATACATTATCTATCTAAGCCTCTGAGTAGACGTATGATCGGTACCGCCACCTAGTGGATTTCTGGATATGCCGAAAGGGGGCGCGTGTATACTAGATGTTTTGGACGACTAATTAATTTTGTGTCCGAAGTCTTCAACATTACCGGTGATACATTGGAATTCGAAAGCATCCTCACGACTTGTCATGCCCGGACAGTGCTACAGTTGTACTACATCGTTTGGTGTTTTCAAAAAAGAGGTACCATGTTTTAATCAAAAATTATATTTGACTTTGATACTTGTTGTTGTGAACGATAATATAATTGATTTGAGCCTGGAACCTACTCCCCCTAGAAGCCATAAGTATATTGACACTACAGATGTAAGACCACAATAAGGTGTTCGTCCGACCAAAGAGTACCCAATAAAACAGCATTATGCAGGTTGTCTGAATTTCTGTGATCACATATGTAGTGTGGAGTGAGTAGAAATGATGTTTTTGTGCAGCGTGGCATCAGAGTCGCCGGCGGTCAGAGCTGTCAAATTATGACAGCTGTCAGTCGGTGCATTTCTGCGTATTAATAGAGTTGTCATTCTGCTTGATGATGTAATCAGGGGCAATCCGTGGGTGGTTAAAACAGAAATGGAGTGGTGTAAGGTTTGAAAGAAGTTTGTGGGAGCCTGAGGTATGAGAAGTCCACAGTTGTTTTACAGAACTTCTGTCTACGGAGGGTAAATATGCTGTGAAATTGTCAGTAACAGATCTCATCAAGATTAGTAGGAAATGAAGGAAACATTATAATGGTCGCCTATGAAAAATGCAAATGTGGTCTGACTCCTACACCCATTCCAACAAACCCTCGGTACCATCCACCTTGTTGCGGTAATCTTCCAGTTAACTGGCCTGAATTATTAGGGCCTTTTCAAAACGTTTTACCACCTTTTTTCTATGTGTATGTGTTTGGCATGTTATTCTACATCATTTCCGGTAGAAAGAAGTCAAATACTATTTTTTAATTGTGTTTTTTTATCAGTTTAATGCCATCGAATCGACGTAAAGTTTTAGGTTATGACAATTGAATTATACTTACCCCACAATTTTACTACTGTTTATCTATAGAATTTACAGTTACTGTGATTTTATATAATCGATCAAGCCTGGGAATTATTTCATGCTCACAACAGTGTTATAATCCCTGTGAGTATAATTTTATGACTTCGGGCCCAGATAGTGCATCTGGGTCTTGGATAGACATGGATGGGAATATTGCAAGAAATTGACATCAAATCAAGAATCTACATTACCTTTTTGTGCTAAAGATGAAGCAGTCTTCAAATATTCGTTATTGTTATGAAACACATTTGTAGACACTAGATTCCTAGAGTGAATATTCCGCAAAAATTAAGTTGAAGAAAAATGGTATACAAAATGTTTACATTATACGAGTCCATTTTTGACCTACGAACATCATCACCCTCTGGCGTGCTGATTGGCTAATTAGGTGCAACTCCAACCAACCAGTCAGTGAGATTGTGACCAATCTACAACTTAGCTAACTCCTTCAACTCCTTGACAAATCATGCCTTAACCACTATTTACACAGACAACTGGTTGGCGGGGGGGGGGGGGGGGGGGGAGTTGACCAACATGGTGTCTAGGTAAACAGGCCTTAAGTGAATGCAGTTTATTTGTGTTGAGAATTTATTCGCTGTTCATAATTCATCATCTGTTTGACTAAACCAAGTGATGATTTCTTGTGCAATTGAAAAGTGTGAGACATCAACTGTAGATTATGTAGCCTACTCTCAAAATCACGTTTGACTCCCTTTACTGCCATTACAATTTTGTTCATTCTCCATGTTACTCCAGTTCACTACGATGTATGACTAAGTACCTGACTATAGATAGTGATCGATGTTTATGTATGAATAGTAAATGCTCTTTAATTTAAATACATCAGAACCAGAAGAGTTGCAATTGTGTTTGAGTGAACAGGCCTGCCAGTAATATGAGATTTCCAATGTTCCTTTCATGTTTTTACAACTGAAACCATCACCAGTCAGATGAGTAATTGTTTGGACATATGAATCAACCTGATTAAAAATAATTTAACCAGAACAACACTACATTGCTCTTCCTGAATCACGACACAGCCTAAACTGAGTTGTTGTTTGCAGCATGGCTGCAAGAACTGTGGCTTTGCCTTCTGTGGCAACTGTCTTCGCGAGAAGATTGCTGTTCCAAGGCACAACAATCAAGTACATCGTGTCTGTGTAAAGTGCTTCAAGATACTGTCAGGGTAGGTGAGACAATGTCTGTACACCGTGTCTGTGTAAAGTGCTTCAAGATACTGTCAGGGTAGGTGAGACAATGTCTGTACACCGTGTCTGTGTAAAGTGCTTCAAGATACTGTCAGGGTAGGTGAGACAATGTCTGTACACCGTGTCTGTGTAAAGTGCTTCAAGATACTGTCAGGGTAGGTGAGACAATGTCTGTACACAGTGTCTGTGTAAAGTGCTACAAGATACCCTCAAGGTAGTTGAGACAATGTCTGTACACCGTGTCTGTGTAAAGTGCTTCAAGATACTGTCAGGGTAGGTGAGACAATGTCTGTACACCGTGTCTGTGTAAAGTGCTTCAAGATACTGTCAGGGTAGGTGAGACAATGTCTGTACACAGTGTCTGTGTAAAGTGCTACAAGATACCCTCAAGGTAGTTGAGACAATGTCTGTACACCGTGTCTGTGTAAAGTGCTACAAGATACCCTCAGGGTAGGTGAGACAATGTCTGTACACCGTGTCTGTGTAAAGTGCTACAAGATACCCTCAAGGTAGTTGAGACAATGTCTGTACACTGTGTCTGTGTAAAGTGCTACAAGATACTCTCAGGGTAGGTGAGACAATGTCTGTACACCGTGTCTGTGTAAAGTGCTACAAGATACCCTCGGGGAGGTGAGATAATGTCTGTACTCCATGTCTGTGTTTAGTGCTACAAGATACCCTCGGGGTAGGTGAGATAATGTCTGTACACCGTGTCTGTGTAAAGTGCTACAAGATACTCTCAGGGTAGGTGAGACAATGTCTGTACACCGTGTCTGTGTAAAGTGCTA
This sequence comes from Ridgeia piscesae, assembly GCA_025642075.2. Classification (NCBI taxonomy): domain Eukaryota; kingdom Metazoa; phylum Annelida; class Polychaeta; order Sabellida; family Siboglinidae; genus Ridgeia; species Ridgeia piscesae. The sequence continues at coordinate 161,521 of JAODUO010001020.1, forward strand.
CAAGATACTCTTAGGGTAGGTGAGATAATGTATGTACACAGTGTATGTGTAAAGTGCTACAAGATACTCTCAGGGTAGGTGAGATAATGTCTGTACACCGTGTCTGTGTAAAGTGCTACAAGATACTCTCAGGGTAGGTGAGATAATGTATGTACACAGTGTCTGTGTAAAGTGCTACAAGATACTCTCAGGGTAGGTGAGATACTGTCTGTACTCTGTGTCTGTGTGAAGTGCTACAAGATACTCTCAGGGTAGGTGAGATAATGTCTGTACTCTGTGTCTGTGTGAAGTGCTACAAGATACTCTCAGGGTAGGTGAGATAATGTCTGTACACTGTGTCTGTGTAAAGTGCTACAAGATACTCTCAGGGTAGGTGAGATAATGTCTGTACACCGTGTCTGTGTAAAGTGCTACAAGATACTCTCAGGGTAGGTGAGATAATGTCTGTACACTGTGTCTGTGTAAAATGCTACAAGATACTCTCAGGGTAGATGAGATAATGTCTGTACACTGTGTCTGTGTAAAGTGCTACAAGATACTCTCAGGGTAGGTGAGATAATGTCTGTACACTGTGTCTGTGTAAAGTGCTACAAGATACTCTCAGGGTAGGTGAGACAATGTCTGTACTCCGCTGTCATTTGCTTTTGCAACCCTAGTTAATGTGAAGTGTTTCACCAAATTTTAGAAATCATTCTGCAATGTGTTAAGCAGAACCTCATATTTAATAGTAATGATACCAAATAATAACTTTCTTTAGACACACATTTCCAAAGTACAACCCTGTTCAATGGTGTTAACATTGTTTCCAATGTGTTCTTTGGGCAGCCATTTCATCATGGTATGCAGATGATGGATAAAATAATTTTGTAAGATGATAATCACTTCATGCACCAAACGCAAGCAGTGCGCATCAAGGCACAATTCATTGTATAGACATCAGAGTCTGTTCAGTAACTTTCCTGTTGTAATCGGTGTGAACAGTTTCATAAGATAAATTGATATATTATGGTTGTTTACATCGCCATCACATGTACATCGATATGGCTTGACAAATTAAACTAAATGTATATGACAATACAAATACGAATAATAAATCAATGCTTATAACATGTCTATGAATACACCCATGTGCACGCTATGTCTCTTGCTGTTTATGCAAAATGTGAACATTATTAATACAGTGATTGGTTCATCATCTACACGTGTATCTATACTTGTACACATGAGGGCTGTACCATCAACTGTAGCAATTGTTTATAATTACAAGAGCTGCTTTTTCAGTCACGATACATTTCTAACACATTGAGCTGATTTCTGTTTACAGGACGGTCAAGCCAGACACTGGACGAATGTCTCCACCAAGAGCTTTGAGGTAACACACATTGTGTGTCGCTTGTCTACTAAGGCTATTTAATTTATTGTTTTACATTGCATGTATCATTAGTTAGTGTTTACTGTTCTGTTTGAATAAAAACTGGTTATGCTAATATAGTGAGCACATAAAAATCATTAAACGTAAATGTTAGCTAATTACATTTGAGTGGCTTTTTAAGAATGAAAAAACTGCCACCATTTAAAAAAACATTTAAACACATCAGTAAAGAATTTTTAAATAAAATAACTTAAATAGCTTAATTAAATAAGTTAAACAGCATAACAAATATACAGAGCTGAATTGGGTTGATGCACTAACCGATGTCTGTGTTGGTTTGCAGGCAGATGGCAGGACAGGAGTCTGGGAGAACCCACCAGGGTGCAGCACCTGGCCATGTTGCACAGGGGACGAGGGCGGAGGATGCTGCCATGGCCGACAGACTCGCCAGACTCAAAGCAGACAGACTCAAAGCAGACAGACTCAAAAATGGTATGTAATAATTCAGATCAGCATATGATCATAGGATAGATAGAGGAATTCTACACCAAGTTATGTGACAGTGACTGGATCGTGAATGAAAATGGCAAAATGATATGACAGCCCCCATGACTTGTGTCCTATGCTCTTTCAGGTTCAGTGACTTATAGTTTTTATGTTCCACACAGCATGTCCTATTACAAATGATTGCACTGGCACACATTTCCTGTTACAAATGACTACCCTGTAACATACTTCCTGTTACAAATGACTGCCCTGTAACATACTTCCTGTTACAAAAGACTGCCCTGTAACATACTACCTGTTACAAATGACTGCCCTGTACCATACTTCCTGTTACAAAAGACTGCCCTGTAACATACTACCTGTTACAAATGACCACCATGGAAGATATGTCCCATTACAAATGACTACCGTGGAACAGAATTCCTGTTACAAAATGAAATGGCTAGAGGGTACACTGCAACAAGCTTCCTGTTACAAAATGAAATGGCTAGAGGGTACACTGCAACAAGCTTCCTGTTACAAAATGAAATGGCTAGAGGGTACATTGCAACAAGCTTCCTGTTACAAAATGAAATGGCTAGAGGGTACACTGCAACAAGCTTCCTGTTACAAAATGAAATGGCTAGAGGGTACACTGCAACAAGCTTCCTGTTACAAAATGAAATGACTAGAGGGTACACTGCAACAAGCTTCCTGTTACAAAATGAAATGACTAGAGGGTACACTGCAACAAGCTTCCTGTTACAAAATGAAATGACTAGAGGGTACACTGCAACAAGCTTCCTGTTACAAAATGAAATGACTAGAGGGTACACTGCAACAAGCTTCCTGTTACAAAATGAAATGGCTAGAGGGTACACTGCAACAAGCTTCCTGTTACAAAATGAAATGACTAGAGGGTACACTTTCAACAAGCTTCCTGTTACAAAATGAAATGGCTAGAGGGTACACTGCAACAAGCTTCCTGTTACAAAATGAAATGGCTAGAGGGTACACTGCAACAAGCTTCCTGTTACAAAATGAAATGGCTAGAGGGTACACTGCAACAAGCTTCCTGTTACAAAATTAAATGACTAGAGGGTACACTGCAACAAGCTTCCTGTTACAAAATGAAATGACTAGAGGGTACACTGCAACAAGCTTCCTGTTACAAAATGAAATGACTAGAGGGTACACTGCAACAAGCTTCCTGTTACAAAATGAAATGGCTAGAGGGTACACTGCAACAAGCTTCCTGTTACAAAATGAAATGGCTAGAGGGTACACTGCAACAAGCTTCCTGTTACAAAATGAAATGACTAGAGGGTACACTGCAACAAGCTTCCTGTTACAAAATGAAATGACTAGAGGGTACACTGCAACAAGCTTCCTGTTACAAAATGAAATGACTAGAGGGTACACTGCAACAAGCTTCCTGTTACAAAATGAAATGACTTTGAGGGTACACTGCAACAAGCTTCCTGTTACAAAATGAAATGGCTAGAGGGTACACTGCAACAAGCTTCCTGTTACAAAATGAAATGACTAGAGGGTACACTGCAACAAGCTTCCTGTTACAAAATGAAATGGCTAGAGGGTACACTGCAACAAGCTTCCTGTTACAAAATTAAATGGCTAGAGGGTACACTGCAACAAGCTTCCTGTTACAAAATGAAATGGCTAGAGGGTACACTGCAACAAGCTTCCTGTTACAAAATGAAATGGCTAGAGGGTACACTGCAACAAGCTTCCTGTTACAAAATTAAATGACTAGAGGGTACACTGCAACAAGCTTCCTGTTACAAAATGAAATGGCTAGAGGGTACACTGCAACAAGCTTCCTGTTACAAAATTAAATGACTAGAGGGTACATTGCAACAAGCTTCCTGTTACAAAATGAAATGGCTAGAGGGTACACTGCAACAAGCTTCCTGTTACAAAATGAAATGGCTAGAGGGTACACTTTCAACAAGCTTCCTGTTACAAAATGAAATGGCTAGAGGGTACACTGCAACAAGCTTCCTGTTACAAAATTAAATGGCTAGAGGGTACACTGCAACAAGCTTCCTGTTACAAAATAAATGCTAGAGGGTACACTGCAACAAGCTTCCTGTTACAAAATGAAATGGCTAGAGGGTACACTGCAACAAGCTTCCTGTTACAAAATAAATGGCTAGAGGGTCACTGCAACAAGCTTCCTGTTACAAAATAAATGGCTAGAGGGTACACTGCAACAAGCTTCCTGTTACAAAATAAATGGCTAGAGGGTACACTGCAACAAGCTTCCTGTTACAAAATGAAATGGCTAGAGGGTCACTGCAACAAGCTTCCTGTTACAAAATTAAATGACTAGAGGGTACACTTTCAACAAGCTTCCTGTTACAAAATGAAATGGCTAGAGGGTACACTGCAACAAGCTTCCTGTTACAAAATGAAATGACTAGAGGGTACACTTTCAACAAGCTTCCTGTTACAAAATGAAATGGCTAGAGGGTACACTGCAACAAGCTTCCTGTTACAAAATTAAATGACTAGAGGGTACACTTTCAACAAGCTTCCTGTTACAAAATGAAATGGCTAGAGGGTACACTGCAACAAGCTTCCTGTTACAAAATTAAATGACTAGAGGGTACACTTTCAACAAGCTTCCTGTTACAAAATGAAATGGCTAGAGGGTACACTGCAACAAGCTTCCTGTTACAAAATGAAATGGCTAGAGGGTACACTGCAACAAGCTTCCTGTTACAAAATGAAATGGCTAGAGGGTACACTGCAACAAGCTTCCTGTTACAAAATTAAATGACTAGAGGGTACATTGCAACAAGCTTCCTGTTACAAAATTAAATGGCTAGAGGGTACACTGCAACAAGCTTCCTGTTACAAAATTAAATGGCTAGAGGGTACACTTTCAACAAGCTTCCTGTTACAAAATGAAATGGCTAGAGGGTACACTGCAACAAGCTTCCTGTTACAAAATGAAATGGCTAGAGGGTACACTGCAACAAGCTTCCTGTTACAAAATTAAATGGCTAGAGGGTACACTGCAACAAGCTTCCTGTTACAAAATGAAATGCTAGAGGGTACACTGCAACAAGCTTCCTGTTACAAAATGAAATGACTAGAGGGTACACTGCAACAAGCTTCCTGTTACAAAATGAAATGATTAGAGGGTACACTGCAACAAGCTTCCTGTTACAAAATGTAAATGGCTAGAGGGTACACTGCAACAAGCTTCCTGTTACAAAATTAAATGGCTAGAGGGTGCACTGCAACAAGCTTCCTGTTACAAAATTAAATGACTAGAGGGTACATTGCAACAAGCTTCCTGTTACAAAATGAAATGGCTAGAGGGTACACTGCAACAAGCTTCCTGTTACAAAATTAAATGGCTAGAGGGTACATTGCAACAAGCTTCCTGTTACAAAATGAAATGGCTAGAGGGTACACTGCAACAAGCTTCCTGTTACAAAATTAAATGACTAGAGGGTACATTGCAACAAGCTTCCTGTTACAAAATTAAATGCTAGAGGGTACATGCAACAAGCTTCCTGTTACAAAATAAATGACTAGAGGGTACATTGCAACAAGCTTCCTGTTACAAAATGAAATGGCTAGAGGGTACACTGCAACAAGCTTCCTGTTACAAAATGAAATGGCTAGAGGGTACACTGCAACAAGCTTCCTGTTACAAAATTAAATGGCTAGAGGGTACACTGCAACAAGCTTCCTGTTACAAAATTAAATGCTAGAGGGTACATGCAACAAGCTTCCTGTTACAAACACTTAGATTAGACTGCCTTGCTCTGGCAATAATGCCACATATCATGTGTCAATGCCGTTCCTCTTGCAGCCAAGCCTATCCCAAGTTGTCAGGAAATGGAGCGTAGACTGGCGGCCCTCAAGACAGGTGAGTCAACTCAGCAACTACAGGTAGATGGACCCTGGGAACTAGTGACAGAGAAAAGTCATGATTTTGGCTGTGGGTAGAAAAACAAGATGTTTTGCCATGAAAGAAGAAACACATCTAAAAGAATTCTAAGAATATAGCACTTTTTAGTGTATATTTTGACTGAATTTCTACATGACGAGATTGCTATTCTTTCTCAGCACTTCTCTGCCTATCATTAGAATTTTAAATGGGCTAGGGGGTCCT
>JAODUO010001021.1:0-35000 GCA_025642075.2 Ridgeia piscesae
TATGTTTTATGTATTTTGTATGTATGTATGTATGTATGTATTTTTATGTATGTAGGGTTTATGTATGTATGTATGTATGTATGTATGTATGTATGTATGTATGTATGTATGTATGTATGTATGTATGTATGTATGTATGTATGTATGTATGTATGTATGTATTTTTGTATGTATGTATGTATGTATGTATGTATGTATGTATGTATGTATGTATGTATGTATGTATGTATGTATGTATGTATAAATATATGTACTCACGATATGTATATATATAATATATATATATATATATATATATATATATACACATATACATATAGGTACACTGTAGTATGTATGTATCTATGTATGTTCATATATATATATATATATATATATATATATATATATATATATATATATCTATATATATATATATATATATATATATATATATATATATATATATATATATATATATGAACATACATAGATACATTAAGTTCAATATGGCTATATCTAAGGACTAGTAACACAATTCTGGACTAGTTGTTTGTGAGTCAACTATAAACTGGTTAACGGGAAACAAAAGACAATACATTGGTGGTATGGGTTTAACAGAGTTAATAAAAAGTACCCACTTCCAACAACAATTATATTTTTAACATTAGCGGTTTAGCATAATTCTTTTAGAACACTTAGCCATAGAAAGTCAATGCACTACGCCATCTTAGAAACATAATGGCGTAGCGTAGTCGACTTTATCGGCATGAACTGTGCATATTTTCTTCAACTTTCTGACTTAACCATAAAAACGACCACCAACATCCGCCAAACTTCTCCTCTCATATCTTATATATATATATATATATATATATATATATATATATATATATATATATATATATATATATATATACATATATATATGCATATATTATATATATATATATATATATATATATATATATATATATATATATATATATATATATATATACATATACATACATACATACATACATACACGTTACAATAAACACTTGCATTCCTCTAACGACGAAAATTCACAAAAGAAACGGGCAAATGTCGACGGACGAAATATCATTTAAAAGTAGACAAATAGCTTGAGTAATATTTTCTTATGCATAATGTGTGTGTATGTGATGAATGAAAATAATGTCGTAATTACTTGAATTATTTTACCATTCTAATTATTTATTACTATTAACCATACCTTTACATTCATTTATCTCTATTGCTGTTATGGAATTGATATGGCTTTTTTATGACTAATAGGTCATTTTAGTTAATTATATAGACACATTTATGTTATTATTTATCATAAAATATTGCCTGTGGGTAGTATTTTTCTTACTGTATAATGTTTTAATAGCAGTAGTTGTAAAGTGCCACAAACAATTATGGATGTGGCGCTATATGAAATAAAATGTTATCATGATATTATATATTATAATACAATTGATAATTTCCTGCAGATCATAGTGATAATAATATTTTTTTGAAATATTATTTATAAGTAATTAAACTATTCCGCGCGTGCGAATGCATTAAATAAACTTTATAAATATTCGCGGGCACAAACGCACTGTGTAAAGGTAATCGGTGTAAAGCTAAGTTATTATATAATAATAGTGATTTTACGGTAACGGCGGATGTGCAGAAGAAGTGGCCGCGAGATCTGCGCGTATGTTTTGTGAATTTTCTTCGTTAGTGGAGTGCAAGTGAATTTTTTGGGTAACGTTGTATAATGTATGCATAATTGTGTATGCAAGATATGTGAGGAGATTTTTGCGGCTGTTGGTGGTCTTTTTCGTAGTTAAGTCAACCGAACCCTGTCGTATGGCATCCGCACAGCCACTGTATAGGTGACTGTAGATTCCATCGAATCCACTGGACCACTGTTTCAGTTCTCTGATTCAAACGGTAACACAGACAGCGCAGTGATATTATATAGTCCCTTGTACTGTTGGTACATCGGTATGAGCAACAGTGTGGCATATTGCTGTTGCGATTTCGTTGTATACCGACGTAAAGCACTGCTTGAGCTTGGCTCTCCTTTACTGAACCAGCTGTTGACTTGATGACGTAGTATGTTTCCAAAGGTCAACTAGAACCTTGTTTTTCATTGGCTGCAGCGACTAAGATGGTTCCATTTTTTCACTTTAAGACCACTTTCTGGGTAAACCACTGATGTAAAACATTTGATTATAGATACAAGTGATGAATTTGTGTTAACTCTTAGGTGCATAACACGAAACCGTTGCCTTTTTGACCTTTAAAACTATCTTGCACCCTGCAATACACGTATTTTAACAGTTTGTTAAAAACAATTATATATGATTATTATATTTTATTATAATTATTTTAGATATATAGAATATACTTACGTAAGAGGTCTGCACGCGTCAACTGTTGACATCATCTGCAAAAGAATAATGCCAATGCATGACTAGAGTGTACTGAACAATTCGATTTCTGCCTTACGTAAGCATTATGTGCAGTTTTCACCAATTTATTTTTTATAATTCAGCAAAATATCAACATTATTTATCAACTTATTTCCTCAATGGCTTGTAAAAAAACATTAAATAAGTTGTTTTAGTGAAATAAATAAACTATTTATAAGATGATAACAACTTCACACCAAACAAAAGCACTCGATTTCTGCTTCGACACATTGAAAACATAAATGTGCGACTTATCGCAAAGCATTCATAGTATAGACACCACGGGTTGTTTGTTAGCTTTTCTGTGGGGTTTAGTGTGATGAGTTTCCTACAATTTCATAACTTTAAATGTTATGGTTGTTTACATCACCGTCACGGATTATGGTGCACAGAAGTCACGTGTTCTGCATTAATCTATAAAGTGTCTCAAAACATATTTGTCTCGCTTTAACTTGAGACAAATAACCTTTCTGCAAGTATGTCCGAATATCTGACTATATATGTATTTAATATAAAATCCCCGATTACAATCTTGAATTGGTGTCATTAAACTCGTTAGATAGTGTTATCTATATTCTATAACATCTCATTGAATTAGAAATATTGAGAATATTAGTGGATAATCAACAGTTCGTATAGTTATCCAAGATTACTTATGTGTGTACTGATTTTATTTGCTTTCATGTTTTTACCTCAAATAACAGGAAGCACACAAGACACACCATCAGCAATCCACGTAGGCACGCCATACTGTTACCTGTGAATAAATACAACAATATTGATTTAGCATAACTCGCATTTTCACTTTTCATGTTTTAAATGTAAATCTACATTATTCGATGAAACAACCATAGTTAACACTAGTATTACACATGTTAACTATTACTGCTGCTGCTACAACAACAACGACTAATACTTCTTCAACAACAACTACTACTACTCCTACTACTCCTATCACCACCACCACCACCACCACCACCACCACCACCCCCACCCCCACCCCCACCACCACCACCACCAACCCCACCACCACCACCACCACCACCACCACCAACCCCACCACCACCACCACCACCACCACCACCACCACCACCACCACCACCCCCACCACCCCCACCACCACCACCACCACCACCACCACCACCACCACCACCACCCACCACCACCACCACCAACCCCACCCCCACCACCACCACCACCACCACCACCACCACCACCACCAACCCCACCACCACCACCACCACCACCACCACCACCACCACCACCACCACCACCACCACCAACCCCACCACCACCACCACCACCACCACCACCACCACCACCACCACCACCAACCCCACATGTTGAGAGTAACAGAAGCAAGATCAACACGAATGAGATGAGGATGTAGAGAGTAACAGAAGCAAGATAAAGACGAATGAGATGAGAATGTTGAGAGTAACAGAAGCAAGATAAAGACGAATGAGATGAGGATGTGGAGAGTAACAGAAGCAAGATAAAGACGAATGAGATGAGGATGTAGAGAGTAACAGAAGCAAGATAAAGACGAATGAGATGAGAATGTTGAGAGTAACAGAAGCAAGATAAAGACGAATGAGATGAGAATGTTGAGAGTAACAGAAGCAAGATAAAGACGAATGAGATGAGGATGTGGAGAGTAACAGAAGCAAGATAAAGACGAATGAGATGAGAATGTTGAGAGTAACAGAAGCAAGATCAACACGAATGAGATGAGGATGTGGAGAGTAACAGAAGCAAGATAAAGACGAATGAGATGAGAATGTTGAGAGTAACAGAAGCAAGATCAACACGAATGAGATGAGGATGTAGAGAGTAACAGAAGCAAGATAAAGACGAATGAGATGAGAATGTTGAGAGTAACAGAAGCAAGATCAACACGAATGAGATGAGAATGTTGAGAGTAACAGAAGCAAGATAAAGACGAATGAGATGAGAATGTTGAGAGTAACAGAAGCAAGATCAACACGAATGAGATGAGCATGTTGAGAGTAACAGAAGCAAGATAAAGACGAATGAGATGAGAATGTTGAGAGTAACAGAAGCAAGATAAAGACGAATGAGATGAGGATCTGGAGAGTAACAGAAGCAAGATCAACACGAATGAGATGAGGATGTAGAGAGTAACAAAGAAAGACCCGGGGTCGAGATTATAAAGCCGTACTCGGTGCTCATGCTCAGCTACGTGCTCAGACTCAGATCTCATGCTCAGCTGAGCACGAGTGCTCACGGTGGTAATAAAACGTCTTGAGAACGTACTCAAGTGAGAACGCGACCTTTAGCATATGGTCAACGGCGAGCTAATGAAAGAACTCGTTTGACGAAGCATTGATATAAATATAGAGGGATCGCCGACTCGTGACGTCACCCGGCATTTAAGCCTGTTGATGTAACTCACACTGCAGCGCCCTCACCGGGAGTCATAGAAAGGTTGTAGGACCGTGTAATCGTGGCGTAAGCGTTGTTTGTTTCAAATGGTTTTAATAATGTGATGAAAACATCGTTGTGTAGTGGGATGCCACAACATGGATCGGTTATGTGGCATTTCAAAAGATTGGGAATGACAAGGAGACCGATGAATGAAGGAACACATTTAATGTTTACGTTGGGCGGTCCGATGACAGCTTCATTCCTTCAAAGTTCAACCCTGTCCCTGACAAGCATCAACAAAACTAATTATTTAATATCTGCACGGCTAATTTTGAACAGAGTTCCTTACTGATTCAACTATATAACTCTATTAAAGATAATAAATACACATTCCGCCAAATGCGTGCAAATAAATAGTTTGTGAAAGCTTTTGATGAAGTGTAACACACAGAAAACAAACCTCGTAAAACACACATGTGAACTTCATATCCGTGCGTCCTATTTGCATTGTGTGGAGGGATTTTGGCCTTGGGTTTACGGTCTGGTCAGAACGTGCATCATAGATATAAACATAGATTCAAGATGATAGTTTAGAGTACACACAGTTATTTGTTCAAGTCACCACGAAATATAGACAGCAAATGTGTGTATTGTGTATACTAGACGTGGATTAAAATTTGTAGTTATTTTATTGGACATTATTTATATATTTTGGTCAATCACACTGATTGATTATTGTACTGTCTCATTTAATATATTATATATTGTTGTATTATATTTCCACCTTATGCCTATTTCATCAATGTATCATAGTGTGTTAATACATTAACCAGTAAATTGTATGTATTTTTATGAGTCCACACTTTTGTGGAAGACAACTCATCTGCTGCAAAGTCGTGTGCCCTATCATATGTACTTATCGGACTTATCCAGAATTTCGGCCAAGACCTACTAAAATTGTCTTTTGTTCGCCATGGCATAGGCATATAGTAGTGCCAATTCAACACTCTACCAATTTGGGCGTGTAATAAGACACTGTTTGTTATAGGTGAAGATGTCAGCTAACATATTACGAACATGTAGCCATGGCAAGACAAGAAATGTCCATGGTTTCGACTTTCTATGACTCCCGGCGAGGGCGGTGCGAAATTCGAACATATTTTCCCGCCATTTAAAGTCGGCGATACCTCTGTTTTATATACAGGGACGAAGCGACGGTGGTTTTTCGAAAATAGACGCAGCGGAAATGGAACTCTCTGGTTGACAAAGATAACAAACCTGCAACTATTTATAAACAATTTCAACAAACGACTATAAAACGATGATGGACGATGACGTTCGCAGTTGTGACATGTGTTTATTTTTGGTGAAAAACGAAGGGAACATCGACATAATAACTTTGCAGGGTCACGGAACGTACTTCGCAGTGAACAACGGAACACAAATGACATATAAATGTTGACAAAGTACTTGTAAGGGAGCCGCCATTATGTATCCATTATGCCGGAGGAAATGGGGGCATACACTGTTCTGAAATTAAGCTAACCCCACATTTAATCGTACACTTGTAACATTGCCTATCCCAAATTCGTGCTTATGCAGTTCCGTGGTATTTTTGTATTTTGTCCACAATAGTGTAAATAAAGACGAATTATTATTTGCAAAGCTTTAGTATGAAAGGGTCATTTCACAGATATCCGTGTTCATATCATATGCAATATTCTTAAACTTCATGAAACTGAGCATAATACATACGCATAAATAACGTGTGTGACACTTTAGTATTAAGTAACGAAAACTTCTTATAGCCCTATATCAAGTTATTAAGACAGTTCAATATTGTTATCTTTATCTACCCGGATGAATTCACTAAATTGAGAGGTCTATAATTTCAACACTATGCAACCGTGCTAGGTAGGACATAGCATTGTGCAATAATTCGGTCATGTAATTGTGAATGTAGACATTGAATTGAATTTATTCAACAAACAACAACATATATACTATACTGTACAAGGTGAATTTTTAAGTAACACATAAAGATGAAACTATACACAGCATCTGTTTGCTGTGTATTGATTCCATAAGAAACACAATCTATAGGTGTGTTGAAAGGAAATGCGAGAAATTAAACACTTATTATTTGTATTTTCTAACTTTGCTATGCATTTTTATACATTAATACATCATCCTATAATTTATATTAGAAGTAATAAACATATTGATCATTGTTATTACTACCAAGGTTAAACAAACTTTCATATTTTTATGTAAGAATTGTTAAATGTTTTAAACAGATAAACCATACTGCAGATCTGGCTGTACCTGATTCCACAAATTAGGGCCCTTAATACTAATGCACATCACTTTATGTGTCATTCTACTCTATTTTATTTTGTAATTAGTGTTTATATTGTATGTATTATGATTGACTATCGCATACTCTCTCAAAGTAACTTAACATATGATTTGGAAGTAAATTGTTGTTAATTAAACATAAACACCATACTGTTGAAATAAATCACATCGTACATTCACATAGAGTATTAAAATAACTAATGATAGGTCTTGATTGTGATAAGTACCATTCATCTTTACACGTTCTTGCTGGGTTTGTTCTGTAACATAACGGTGGTATTTTGTTCTCATATCCATTTCCCCACACTCTATTCATAATGGACACATTCTTAGCCATTTTATTTTTGATCTTACTATGGTCATTCCAACATAACTGACAGTACATTTTGTAGTATAAAATTTCCATATTATTTCAGAAGAAGGTCAGAATAATATAGGTTTTAGCGTATCTCAATATGGCTGTCATTTTTTCTTGTACTCCTGTTTTGCATCTATTCAATTTTTTAAAGAATGGTTATTAATTAGTGTGTCGTCCATAATTTATCCTACCTTATTGTGTTTCGTGTACATGGCTACTGATTGGACAATTTATGTTATACAAATCTGTAAATAACTTATAAATACGAATGAGATGAGAATGTTGAGTGTAACAGAAGCAAGATAAAGACGAATGAGATGAGAATGTTGAGTGTAACAGAAGCAAGATCAACACGAATGAGATGAGGATGTAGAGAGTAACAGAAGCAAGATAAAGACGAATGAGATGAGAATGTTGAGAGTAACAGAAGCAAGATAAAGACGAATGAGATGAGGATGTGGAGAGTAACAGAAGCAAGATAAAGACGAATGAGATGAGAATGTTGAGAGTAACAGAAGCAAGATCAACACGAATGAGATGAGGATGTGGAGAGTAACAGAAGCAAGATAAAGACGAATGAGATGAGAATGTTGAGAGTAACAGAAGCAAGATCAATACGAATGAGATGAGGATGTAGAGAGTAACAGAAGCAAGATAAAGACGAATGAGATGAGAATGTTGAGAGTAACAGAAGCAAGATCAACACGAATGAGATGAGAATGTTGAGAGTAACAGAAGCAAGATCAACACGAATGAGATGAGAATGTTGAGAGTAACAGAAGCAAGATAAAGACGAATGAGATGAGAATGTTGAGAGTAACAGAAGCAAGATAAAGACGAATGAGATGAGGATGTGGAGAGTAACAGAAGCAAGATCAACACGAATGAGATGAGGATGTAGAGAGTAACAAAGAAAGACCCGGGGTCGAGATTATAAAGCCGTACTCGGTGCTCATGCTCAGCTACGTGCTCAGACTCAGATCTCATGCTCAGCTGAGCACGAGTGCTCACGGTGGTAATAAAACGTCTTGAGAACGTACTCAAGTGAGAACGCGACCTTTAGCATATGGTCAACGGCGAGCTAATGAAAGAACTCGTTTGACGAAGCATTGATATAAATATAGAGGGATCGCCGACTCGTGACGTCACCCGGCATTTAAGCCTGTTGATGTAACTCACACTGCAGCGCCCTCACCGGGAGTCATAGAAAGGTTGTAGGACCGTGTAATCGTGGCGTAAGCGTTGTTTGTTTCAAATGGTTTTAATAATGTGATGAAAACATCGTTGTGTAGTGGGATGCCACAACATGGATCGGTTATGTGGCATTTCAAAAGATTGGGAATGACAAGGAGACCGATGAATGAAGGAACACATTTAATGTTTACGTTGGGCGGTCCGATGACAGCTTCATTCCTTCAAAGTTCAACCCTGTCCCTGACAAGCATCAACAAAACTAATTATTTAATATCTGCACGGCTAATTTTGAACAGAGTTCCTTACTGATTCAACTATATAACTCTATTAAAGATAATAAATACACATTCCGCCAAATGCGTGCAAATAAATAGTTTGTGAAAGCTTTTGATGAAGTGTAACACACAGAAAACAAACCTCGTAAAACACACATGTGAACTTCATATCCGTGCGTCCTATTTGCATTGTGTGGAGGGATTTTGGCCTTGGGTTTACGGTCTGGTCAGAACGTGCATCATAGATATAAACATAGATTCAATATGATAGTTTAGAGTACACACAGTTATTTGTTCAAGTCACCACGAAATATAGACAGCAAATGTGTGTATTGTGTATACTAGACGTGGATTAAAATTTGTAGTTATTTTATTGGACATTATTTATATATTTTGGTCAATCACACTGATTGATTATTGTACTGTCTCATTTAATATATTATATATTGTTATATTATATTTCCACCTTATGCCTATTTCATCAATGTATCATAGTGTGTTAATACATTAACCAGTAAATTGTATGTATTTTTACGAGTCCACACTTTTGTGGAAGACAACTCATCTGCTGCAAAGTTGTGTGCCCTATCATATGTACTTATCGGACTTATCCAGAATTTCGGCCAAGACCTACTAAAATTGTCTTTTGTTCGCCATGGCATAGGCATATAGTAGTGCCAATTCAACACTCTACCAATTTGGGCGTGTAATAAGACACTGTTTGTTATAGGTGAAGATGTCAGTTAACATATTATGAAGATGTCAGCTAACATATTACGAACATGTAGCCATGGCAAGACAAGAAATGTCCATGGTTTCGACTTTCTATGACTCCCGGCGAGGGCGGTGCGAAATTCGAACATATTTTCCCGCCATTTAGAGTCGGCGATACCTCTGTTTTATATACAGGGACGAAGCGACGGTGTTTTTTCGAAAATAGACGCAGCGGAAATGGAACTCTCTGGTTGACAAAGATAACAAACCTGCAACTATTTATAAACAATATCAACAAACGACTATAAAACGATGATGGACGATGACGTTCGCAGTTGTGACATGTGTTTATTTTTGGTGAAAAACGAAGGGAACATCGACATAATAACTTTGCAGGGTCACGGAACGTACTTCGCAGTGAACAACGGAACACAAATGACATATAAATGTTGACAAAGTACTTGTAAGGGAGCCGCCATTATTTATCCATTATGCCGGAGGAAATGGGGGCATACACTGTTCTGAAATTAAGCTAACCCCACATTCAATCGTACACTTGTAACATTGCCTATCCCAAATTCGTGCTTATGCAGTTCCGTGGTATTTTTTTATTTTGTCCACAATAGTGTAAATAAAGACGAATTATTATTTGCAAAGCTTTAGTATGAAAGGGTCATTTCACAGATATCCGTGTTCATATGCAATATTCTTAAACTTCATGAATCTGAGCATAATACATACACATAAATAACGTGTGTGACACTTTAGTATTAAGTAACGAAAACTTCTTATAGCCCTATATCAAGTTATTAAGACAGTTCAATATTGTTATCTTTATCTACCCGGATGAATTCACTAAATTGAGAGGTCTATAATTTCAACACTGCAACCGTGCTAGGTAGGACATAGCATTGTGCAATAATTCGGTCATGTAATTGTGAATGTAGACATTGAATTGAATTTATTCAACAAACAACAACATATATACTATACTGTACAAGGTGAATTTTTAAGTAACACATAAAGATGAAACTATACACAGCATCTGTTTGCTGTGTATTGATTCCATAAGAAACACAATCTATAGGTGTGTTGAAAGGAAATGCGAGAAATTAAACACTTATTATTTGTATTTTCTAACTTTGCTATGCATTTTTATACATTAATACATCATCCTATAATTTATATTAGAAGTAATAAACATATTGATCATTGTTATTACTACCAAGGTTAAACAAACTTTCATATTTTTATGTAAGAATTGTTAAATGTTTTAAACAGATAAACCATACTGCAGATCTGGCTGTACCTGATTCCACAAATTAGGGCCCTTAATCCCTAATGCACATCACTTTATGTGTCATTCTACTCTATTTTATTTTGTAATTAGTGTTTATATTGCATGTATTATGATTGACTATCGCATACTCTCTCAAAGTAACTTAACATATGATTTGGAAGTAAATTGTTGTTAATTAAACATAAACACCATACTGTTGAAATAAATCACATCGTACATTCACATAGAGTATTAAAATAACTAATGATAGGTCTTGATTGTGATAAGTACCATTCATCTTTACACGTTCTTGCTGGGTTTGTTCTGTAACATAACGGTGGTATTTTGTTCTCATATCCATTTCCCCACACTCTATTCATAATGGACACATTCTTAGCCATTTTATTTTTGATCTTACTATGGTCATTCCAACATAACTGACAGTACATTTTGTAGTATAAAATTTCCATATTATTTCAGAAGAAGGTCAGAATAATATAGGTTTTAGCGTATCTCAATATGGCTGTCATTTTTTCTTGTACTCCTGTTTTGCATCTATTCAATTTTTTAAAGAATGGTTATTAATTAGTGTGTCGTCCATAATTTATCCTACCTTATTGTGTTTCGTGTACATGGCTACTGATTGGACAATTTATGTTATACAAATCTGTAAATAACTTAAATAAAATAAATTTATTACATGTGTTAACATCTGCATTTATGCCATCGGTAGGCTAAATGTCCACGATTGAACTTCATTACTCGTCCAACGACCCCTACAGTTTGGGGGAAACGTCATACGAATCGCTCGCCAATTGGGCGTGAGCTGGTGTCGCCAAGTAGTAAACGAATGGTCCCCATAACCGAAAAACTGCCACCAAAACATAATTAATTATTGCAACACTGTATCGTACTGTTGTCGTCTGCCGCTTAAGTTTGCAAATGTTCCGTTTTAGGCACAACACAGTGTGTGTCAAATAATTCTTGTTACACCACCTCTTCAAAAACCACCTCGTAAGGCGACTTGGACGCTAACATCGGTCTGCATATCTTGTCAAAAACGACGACCTTTGACAGCGAAATCGACCAATTTCTACGTGAGCTCTTGAGTCTTGACCATACTCAGGGATTTGGACTGAGTACGGTTTTATAACCTCGGCCCCTGTATTAATATATTTGAGGACAACAAAAGTAACACAAGCATCTAAAACTATAACAGAGAAATAACTGAAATGGTATGGGCATGTGATGAGAAGGAACGAAGAGCATATGACATGTCATAGCGAAATGAGTACTGCTGGTGGACATACCAGGAAGCAGAAAGACAGGACGACCAAAGTCAAAACCATGGGGAAAGATGCCTTTAAAACATATATGAACACCGTGGGCGATAAACTGGGAGACAAGAAGGAAGAATATCAACAGTCGGCGAACCCACCCACGGCCACGGAGATACAATCATAATGATGAAGAAACCGAGACGCCATTGGGCAGAAACCGAAATCGTCATAAGACATAACATGATAACGAACCTGTCGATAATCTGCTACAGCGAGTGTTGTACCATTCCGTAGAACGCACTTGAATGTACTGTGACACGAATTCAAACGAACAACCGTAAATGATTTGTTTTCGCTAATGTCGTCGGTTTACGTGCGCGAGATCGATATAGATGACTGGTATGTGACGTCACACTGCAGCGCTGGTTCCAGTTCATGCTTCCCGCTATATCTTTCAATATAGTTTCTGGTTCTGTTTTATAATTGGCAAAATCCTAGCTCTGTGAGCATTGCGCACGGGCTACTTGTTCTATGTATTTTAGGGCGTTTGTTGCACTTACCTTTCCAGTGACGCTTCTAGAATGTTCCATACACTTAAATTGCGAGGGGAAAAGATGTTCTCTTCTCTTTGCTTTAGTATTAAATTTGATCGTATGCGCATGTCTGCAGATACGACACTGTTTCTGAACGGGACCGCGATTTGAATGTTTGAGTACAGTATTGACATGATGTTACAATTATTTTAAAGATTAATTAAGTTGTGTAGATATACAAAGGTGTCTCTATGCAACATAATAAACATTACGTATTATTTTCATATGAAGAAAATGATTATGTTTGTTGAGTTATAGTTCATGTACTCACCGCATCTCACTGCCGCGTAAGTGTTCGATTTGATTCGTTATGTTAGGAATTAATCTAGTTTATATGTTTGTTAAATCAATTTATTTCAAACAAATAAAATAAAACACCCACATAAACAGACATAAACATAATATGTTAATACTTATTTTAAGAAAGGCAGCCTAATAATAAATTGTGTGCAGTAGACAGCCCCTTTTCACAGAGCATGCCGGTTGCGGGTCAATGCCGAAGAGTGGCATCAAGTCTACATTGATCATGTAGACAGTAGCCGTGCTAGACACGAGTTTCTATTAGAAGATATGGTACATACGATGGCAAATCAGGATATAGATTAAATTGTGCCTTTGGTAAATAGATGCAATTTATGTCCGTTTTAACATCTGGCGGTAGCTGCCTTTATTTATTTACACTGTTTGTAAATCGTATTTCTAGTGAAACAAATATATATCCCTAGTATTTATATAGTTATACATGAGCTACATAAACGACACATGTGTGCATGTATGTATGTTTGAATGTACATATATGCATGTGTTTATGTATGTATGTATGTATGTATGTATGTATGTATGTATGTATGTTTGCATGTATGTATGATGTATGATGTGTATATATATATATATATATATATATATATATATATATATATATATATATATATATATATATATATATATTCGTACAATATATCATCAGCATCATCATCATCATTGTGCAGCTATAGTGTCCCGTTGTTGGGCGAAGGCTTCAGCATGCTGCTTCTACATCTGCCTATCTTGCGCTATCCTCTGTCAGATGGTACCCTTCCAGTGGTCGTCTAGTTCGTCTCTCAGTCGTTTCGCCGGTCTTCCTCTAAATGTGATGTGAGGCATTCTATTCTTTTATAAATACGTAGTGTTATATGTTAGTAACACTTTGTACTTCCAATTTGATACAATTATTTGATTTTCTAATAAAAGTCCTTAGGCTGTTTTGGTTAAGACCCAAATTTATGTCGTCAGACTAACTTTGCAACCGACGTTTTCAGCCAAATAACTTGTGATAAGCCGGATAAGAACATCTATGCATATCATGTCAGACCTTTACGGTACATGTGGCATAAACGTATTCTATTGCGTCTACCTAGTACGGGCAACGGATAACTACATTAAAGTTAGAACAACTATACTAAAGAAACTTGGCGATCAACTCACAAGTATATGGCTACCCAACTTGGGCCACGGCCCAGCTATTAAACAGCTGAATTTATGTGTTAGCATGTTTCAAGTGACATACGTAGTGGTTAGTATATGGTTGGAGTGAATTGTCAAATAATATCCATAGTCACTCGTAGTGCTGTGCTGGTGGAATTACTCTAGACCCAAGCATACTGTTTCAACATCTACATCATATTGTCAAGTTCACAACGCACGACTCAGGTGGCCGTTTTGTCGACATATTTGGAGTTCGCGCGTGCGTGATGTTTTAGTACAGTTATGCTTTAGTTGTATCAGCGCTTTACGACTTATGTTCCAAAGAGTTGATATGTACCTAAAAGAGTAAGTTAGATGCGTCACCAGAACCGCTCAGTCGGGCCAATGGACATTGCTATTGCTGTACGATAGAACACGATCGTTTGTTGGAGTTCTTAACAATGTTTTAACCAATTGCTCGCGAGCTAAGTTTGGGATTTTGGACCGATTCTGTACGATATGATTTTTTATGTGCACTGGAGGTTTTTAGTTGTTCCTATTTGAACATATCGAATGCTCAAGTTCGCATTACATGGAAGGCGTCGTATATTGCAGCATTCAGCAAATTCAATGTTAAAACCAAATTAACTAAAAAAATAAATATAATTCCTTTCTATGTCTAGATATACATTTGCTGGTTAGAAATGATATTTGTTGTGATCTCCAAAATATTGAACTCTTGGATAGACCATGGCCCGCGTCCCTAAACCGCATCACAAACCACTTACTGAATGGTGTTGTCTCAAAGAGCCAGTGCGGATTCAGGGTCAGTGGACGTGGTCTTCGCAGTTCGCCATTTACAATAGAAATATAAGCAGAACGGGAGTCGAAATGGACCTGACCAAATAATTATATGCCATCAACCGGTAAGGCCTGTGGACAATCCTATCTAAATTTGATGCCCACCAAACATGATTAGGATCATCAGGTCCATTCGCGATGGCATGATGGCTCGGGTGGTGTTAAATTACACCGTCGCAGGCCCCATCGGCCCCATCGCAGGTTCAAATAGGGTTAAACAACTATCATCCGTTACCGAAACGATGGTCGCTTCTTTGATCTGATGTGCCTGAAATCCAGAACTAAGGGCGCTCGTGAGGGTCTTCATTTTTGTTGACGATTGTTCTCTAGCTGCATACAATGAATTATACTTACAAGACATTACCAACTGGCTTGCAGAAGTTGCAGGAACATTCGGCCTGATCATCAGTCTTCGGAAGACGGAAGTGATACTTAAACCTGCATCCGGTGTCCTCCCTCCGAATCGCCCATTGCAATTTAGCGGACCAAGTCGAGCCATCTCAACAGCACCAAGTATTTCGGGCTTTGCACGACTTCAACATGCAGCATGGACAGAGAGCTAGGTATCAATTAAGGTTCGCCAAGGTTGGTGCCTCGTTTGTGTGACTGTGGAAACGGGTATGGGACAAAGGCAGCTTCTCGGTGAATACAAAACTGACAGACGACAGGGCTGTTCTTCTGACGTCTTTGTTGTATAGCTGCGAGACGTGGACGCTATGCAGAAAGAACTGAACCCGTTTGATCAGTTCCATATCCGCATAAGCGCCAATCCCTCAAGCAGAGGAGTCGACATTCTACTTATGCAATAGTCTACGTCAAGTACGGTCGTATCTGCACATCCGGATTTGGGTTGCGATCGCACCTCCGGCGTCACTGACGTCTTCGTCGTTTCCGAAGGCCTTCCATAGAGTGGGGCGTATTTAGTCAATATGTAAGACCAGTGTTAGTATGGTAGTGTGTTTGTATGTTTGTGCATGACAGTGTAAGTTTAGTCTATGCGCATGTTTGTTAATATGTACCAACACCAAATGTACCAACAGTACATGCATCGTTTATCGTTGATAGTGAATACTGCTGGCAACAATCTTATACGATATATCCATATTGTAATAAACGAACATAACAAATGTTTATGGCCATCTTTGAACATGACACACACAGAGCATGTTTCCAGTTGGAAGAATAATGACTTCATAAATATAACGTAACTATTGTTCGCTTTGTAGATGCGCATATTGCTGGATATTGCCGTATCCGACCTCAAACGTAATCAACATGCAGAGTGCTAAAAGATGCCATTTCTGAAACAAAATTTCATACCAACAGATTCATAGATGATATCAAGTTTGTACAGTGGCTGCTTAGTTTGAAGTATTACTGTTTTAATTATGTGTTGAAAATATCGATTGTACCAATATTGTTTCCATATTATTGTAGGTCAGTGGCACTGATATATATATATATATATATATATATATATATATATATATATATATATATAATGTAGGCCGTACTCCGTACAGTGCCACTGATCTACAATAATATTGAAACATTATATGTACACAGTTGTGTGATGACCAACGTTTTTCTTATGAAAGGTTGCTATATTATAAGTTCAATAACACACACACACACACAAAAAACACCCACACACCCACCCATATATATATATATATATATATATATATATATATATATATATATATATATATATATATATATTGTATTATATTATATATTGTATATTTTCACATACACAAAAACACTCTTTAATTTCATTATAATTTTTTACACTTGCAACACCCAATATTGATCAAGTTTAAAATATTGAGGAAGTTAAAATAGTATGTGCAATATATAAGAGTATAGCTTACTAGCATATGATATATTTAAATCCTGAAAATGCATTACCTAGAAAATGACATGAGGTATAAAGTTGTCATTTGTATTGAGTTGTACCTCCGGCAAAGGCTTACTTGTTTTATTATTATGGAACATTCTTTTCCGTATAATAATGTAATAAGGTCTAACGCGTTACAAGTTCATTTGTATAAATATGGACAGCTGGTGTATTTGAATATTAGTATTTATACATGCCTTTTTATTACGCCGGGTGCTTCGGCCTACAGTGTTAGCTGAATGCGTCCATAAAATATTTGACTTCTACTTATCTGGATTCAGAACAGCAAAGTAAACATGGATAGTTAGATACGATGCTGTATTAATTCTTCCAGTGGTTGTTGTCATATGTGCACGTATTGTTGAGAGAAAGTGAAAAAGAGTTATACAAAGATATGTTACGATATATATATATATATATATATATAGATATATATATATATATATGTTGTGTGTAGTGTGTGTGTGTGTGTGTGTGTGTGTGTGTGTGTGTGTGTGTGTGTGTGTGTGTGTGTGTGTGTGTGTGTGTGTGTGTTGTGTGTGTGTGGATGTGTGTGTGAGTGTGTTTGTGTTATATTCAGAACAATGATTGTGACAACAGTTATTTATTAAGCATCAACAAGGGTCTTTCCATATACATACTATATTGTTTACGTTACATTGTTTACATTATATTCGATTTAGAGAGAATATAATACGTGACATGAAAGCGACTGGCAGCGTTCGGAGTTTTCGATATGTCACGTCAACTGTTGATGCGAGTAGTATTAAACGTGAGATTACCAGTAGCGATACTGCGCATGCCCCTCCCTTATATCGCATTAGGTTTTACACATATCTACAACATTACTAGTTGCCTAAGTACAGACAATATATGTTGTTTATTATTATTTATATAGAAATCTGTACTATATATGTGCATTAAATAACCAACCAGTACATAATGTGATTAACATAAATTGTCCGGGTGGCTTTTCTCAGAAAGAATTTGCTGTTACGTGTATCGATGTTCTGATCTGCGGTACGAAGCATTACAAGGCATCGGTGTAATAGAAAAAACACGTTTACCTTGACTCACTGTCCGGATCTGGCCAAACTTATTAAAAGCCCGGCATGCTGTACCTCTTGGCAATGCGACCCATAGTTGCGCGGTCGCATTTACAAATCCTATAAAAACAACGAGTTCCCTGCGGGCAGTCATAGTTACCGCATCTCCGCGAACGACACCTGAAATAGAATATTATATATATATATATATATATATATATATATATATATATATATATATATATATATATATATTATATTATATGTAATTTTACCGAACCACCAACTTGCCGGCACCGGGCATTCGAACCCCGGTCCCTCTGACAAGCGCCCTATATATATTATATATATATATATATATATATATATATATATATATATATATATATATAAATACATACATACTACAAAAATCACTTGCATTCTTCTAATGAAGAAAATTCACAAAAGAAACGTGCAAATCTCGACGGGCGAAATATCATTCATAAGTAGAAAAATAGCTTGAGTAATATTTTCTTAAGCATAATGTGGTGAATGAAAATTATTGTTACATTGTACTTACTTTAATTATTTTACCATTTTAATTATTTATTACTATTAGCCAATTCTTTACATTCATTTATCGCTATTGTTGTTTTGGAATTCATATGGCATTTTGTTATGATTAACAGGTCATTTTAGTTAATTATATATACACATTTATTTTATTATTTATCATAACATATTCCCTGTGGGTAGTATTCTTCTTATTGCAGAATTTTTTAATAGCAGTAAGTTGTAATGCGCCACAAACAATTACAGATGTGGCGCTATATGAAATAAAATGTGACTATGATATTATATATTATAATACAATATATAATTTCCTGCAGATCATAGTGATAATAATGATAATTATTGTTATATTATTTATAAGTAATTAAACTATTCCGCGCGTGCGAATGTAGTAAGTAAAGTTTATAATTATATACGCGCACACAAACGCGCCGTGTAAAGGTATTTTGTGTAACGCTAATTTGTTATCTTATATTGCGATTTTACGGTAACGGCGGAGGTGCCGAAGAAGTTGCCAACGAGATCTGCGCGTATGTTTTGTGAATTTTCTTCGTTAGAGGAATGCAAGTGAATTTCGTTTGTAATGTAGTGTATGCATATTTATGTAAGATAGGTGAGGAGAGTTTGACGGCTGTTGGTGATCATTTTCGTAGTTAAGTCAATTCATCGTGGTCGCATTCGCACTGACACTGATTGTGTCTGTGACTTATTTCCAACGAATCCACTGGACCACTGTTTCAGTTCTCTGGACGATTCAAGCGGTAACTACAAAGACAGCGCGGTGATATGTATTTCCCTGTACTGTGGCTACAACCATATAAGCAACAGTGTGGCATATAGCTGTCCCGATTTCTCTGCAAACCAGCGGAAGGCACCGCTTGAGCTTGGCTCACCTTTGTTATGACAGCTGAACCAGCAGTCGACTTGGTAACGTAGTATTTTTCCAAAGTGCAACTAGAAGCTTGTTTTTGATTGGCTGCAGCGATTAAGATGGTCCCATATTTTCACTTTAATACCACTTTCTGAGTAAACCACTGATGTGAAAAAAAATTGATTTTAGAAGCAAATGGTGAGTTTGTGTTAACTCTTTTAGGTACATAACACGAAACCGTTCCTTTTGTTTGCCCTTTAAAACTATCTTGCGCCCTGCAATACACGTATTTTAACATTTTATAATTATTAAAAAAATTAAGACGTGATTATTATATTTTATTATGGTATTCTTCTTATATATGCAATACTTACGTAGTAATACCACTACCGAAGCACGCGTCAACTATTAAAGTCATCTGCAAAAGAATAATGCCAATGCATGTCTAGAGTGTACTGAACCATTCGGTTTCTGCCTTACGTAAGCAGTATGTGCAGTTTTCACCATTGTTTTGTTTTTAAATAATTCAACAATATATAAACATTATTAATCAACTTATTTCATCAATGACTTGTAAACAAAGCGTTAAGTAAGCTATTTTTAGTGAAATAAACTATTTATAAGATGATAACAACGCCAACCAAAACCACTCGATTTCTGCTTCGACTCCTTGAAAACAAAATTGTGCGACATATCGCAAAGCATTCATAGTATAGACACCACGGGTTGTTTGTTAGCTTTTCTATGGGGTTTAGTGTGACGAATTTCTTACAATTTCGTCCGATAATTTTTAATGTTATGGTTATTTACACCATCGTCACGGATTATGATGCACTGAAGTCACGTATTCTGCCTTTATCTATAATAAAAAAACGTGTCTCAAAACATATTTGTCTCGCTTTAACTTGAGACAAGTAACTTTTCTGCAAATATGTAAATATGAATTTGCTCATGGTGTCCGAAGTATGTGACTATAAATATATTTAATATAAAATCAAGCGATTACAATCTTGAGTTAGTGTCACTAAACTCGTTAGATAGTGTCATCTATATTCTATAAGATCTCATTGAATTAGAAATATTGAGAATATTATTGGATAACCAACAGTTCGTATAGTTATCGAAGATTACTTATATGTGAACTGATGTGATTTGTATTCATGATTTTACCTCAAATAGCAGCAAGCACACAAGACACACCTTCAGCAATCCACGTATGCACGCCATACTGTTAGCTGTGAATAAAAACAACAATGTTGATTTAGCATAACTCGCATTTTTATATTACGAAATGTAGTATGTAAATCTATATTATTCGATTAAACAACCATAGTAAACAATAGTACTACACATTTTAACTACTACTGCTGCAACAACAACAACAACAACATATACTGGGGAAGTTTACAAATGTACGAAATGCGGGAAGTGAAAGTATCAAGTTTGGCATGAAGATTGGGTTATACGGAGGATCTACGTTGAGCCCATATTTGTTCCTCGTATTGATTGACGACTTGACGGAGACGATAACAGATGCGCCAGAATCAACGATGTTCGCAGATGATATTGTGTGGTGTGGTACAAAGAATGTAGACATGACGAGTATCTGGAGACGTGGAGGAACGCACTGGAAGACAGGGATGAGGGTTAGTCAACCGAAAACCCAGTTCATGGACTTTATATTCGAACGGATTGAAGATATATATATATATATATATATATATATATATATATATATATATATATATATGTATATATATATATATATTGTAAAGATACTTGGAGACGAGCTGGAACAAGTGACATACTTCAAATATCTAGGGTCATTCGTGGAAGACAAAAGAAGGCATGGAAACGGAGATTAAGCAGAGAGTGATTGCAGCGTGGAGAAATTGAAAGAAATGTAGTGGAATGTTTGCGACGGGAAGATGCCAGGAAATTTGAAGAAGATCTAGAAAACAGTTTTCCGTACATCCATGATGTATAGAGCAGAGACCTGGGCAATAGCAACAGGACAAGAAGCAAGAATATTGACGAATGAGATGAGGATGTTGAGATGGATGTGTGGAGTAACAAAGAAAGATCAGAAATGAATATATTTGAGGACAACCAGGGTAACACAAGCATCTAAATCGATAACAAAAATGACTGAAATGGTATGGGCATGTGATGCGAAGGAACGAAGAGCACATGTATAGAGAAAAGAGTATTGCTGGTGGCCATACCAGGAAGAAGAAAGACAGGACGACCAAAGACCATGCAGAAAGGTGCCTGTAAAACAGATATGAACACCGTGCGTCGCAACGTCGAGGCGATAAACTGGGCGACAAGAAGGAAGAAAATCAACAGTCGGCGACCGCACCCCCGGAGATACAATCATAATGAGCAAAAATTGAAATGGACAGAAACCGAGTAGCTAATGTTGTTATTGACAATAGGTGTCAGGTGACCATACATTATATATATATATATATATATATATAAAATATATATATATAATATATATATATAATACACCACACCACACACACAACACACAACACACACACACACACACACACACACACACACACACACACACACACACACACACACACACAACACACACACACACACACACACACACACACACACACACACACACACACACACACAAACACACACACACACACACACACACACACACACACACACACACACACACACACACACACACACACAGTTTTGGTAAATGTGCCGGATATAGATATAACATACGCCTGTTACGCACTGATAGTTTAGCAGCACGCGAGACGTGAGCGGACTAGCCGATCAAGGTACACGCGCCAGATTAGTGAGTTCGGTATTAATGTCGACCTTGATGACCCGATAATTGTCACGTGATTTCGTCACGAGTCGCTGGTTCGCGTCACATGCGAGTGTGGTACAAATAATTACTAGGCGCCAAGCAGCGCTGCAGAAAGCTCACCCATCGAATGACAGGCCCCCAAGTCTCTGCAATGTTAGGAACTTACAGCATCTACTGAACGAACAAACACAGGCACGCAAAACAGTGGACAATACGACACCACCGACAGTACCCACAAAGAACATCATTATATAGACGAACCATAAAATTGCCACGAACCTGTCGATAATCTGTTACAGCGAGTGTTGTACCGTGCCGTAGAACGCACTTGAATGTACTGTGACACGAATTCAAACTGACTACCGTAAATGAATTTTTTTTGCTAACGTCGTCGGTTTACGTGCGCGAGATAAACATATCGCGCACAGCCTAGCTGTTTTTTTTATATTTTAGGGCGTTTTTTTGTATTTACCGGTGGCGCTTCTAGAATGATCCATACAGTTAAATTGCGAGGGGAACACATTTCTATTCTCTTTGGTGTTGGCTCTAGTTTGTTTAAATTTGATCATATGAGATTGTCTGCAGATACTAAGCTGTTTATGGAAGGGACAGCATTTTGAATGTGGACGATTTTACACGAGTAATAAACGGATATTCTTCCCACTGTCTTCAAGATTGGACAAACCTAATTCTATGACCATATTTCTTACGTACCACTGTAATTGTAATCGTAATTTACAAACGAGCTCCTCTTCTTTGATGTTTATAACTTGTTATAAGTGGTGGTCCCATACTGTGCAGCCATATTCAACAATGGGGCGGACAAGAATGCCATAAGTTCTTTCCCTTGGTACCTACGGACCTTAATAATGACTGGGTGGCATTGGCATTGGCATTTTCCAGTCTAACGGGATTTCACACGTGTTTCGTCATTGGCTAAAGACTGCTAACGTTGGGGCGAGATAAGCAGCAAGTTCCTTTAATACACGACAAGGAATCTGGACCGGAAAATTTGGAGGGGTTTATGGCAAACGTAGCGTCTTTACATTAACAGTGTCAGCACGCAATGTGATTTTGGATGGAAAGCTTTTAGCTTGTATTTGGGGCATTGCTGGAACTGTCTATTTATAGTAACTGCTTTCTTTGTGCTGTCAGTACTAAACTCAGTGCCAAACTCTCTCACGGGAGGTGCACCAAATGTTTTTGCCTCTGGTATTTCATAATCTTTAGAAAGATGTGCATTTTTCTAACCTAGATTGGTTGACAGAACATCGTATTTGAATTTGTCCTTGCCCTGCTGGCTTGTTGTCTTATGATGTAATTTGTTTTCTGCACATTCACTTGAGAGCAGCTGTTAGCCAAGGGAGATGATATCTGACTGTTGACATTGTGTTTGGAACACATTTGTTTATGATCGTAGATATGTGGGTGTTAATGGCATTCCATTTTTCATTTACTGACTGGTTGAGATGTTCTTGGAAATATTTAATCGCATACCTCCAAACACGTGTTTAACTGCATGGTAGACATGCATAATCACACATGCGCACCACAGGCATGCATGCAAATAAGCACGCAAGCACAGGCACACGTGCGTACATGTATCACACATATGTGCTCTCACATGCCTGCCAGCATGCTCGCATCTGTATGCGTGCGCGAACGTTCATAGGAGCTTGGTTAACGCCGAATATACAAGCGGGTGGTTTTTGTTTGTTTAACAGAATGGAGCAAACAGCAGTTGAGGCGGAAATACAGCAACACCCGCCGTGCACCGACAATGAGGAGGAAAACGAGGAAGTGACACAATTGGCAGCGAACGAGAGTGGCTCGTATAGGAACTGATAACAAATGCGAAGAACGAAGATGATGGCCAATGAACAACTGTGGCAAAACATAAGCAGCCACAAGACGCTTAGCTCAATTTTTTTTCTTTAGCGCTGTTGTTGAAAGCTAAAGAACATTAATATAATATTATCAATCATACAGTGATTTAGGTCTGTAGTTATTCATATTATGATATGAATAACTACAGACCTAAACTACATAATGATATCTGGGAGATGTTCTTCAGCAACATGCTGTTGCTGAAGAACATCTCCCAGAGAGCCAATGTGGGAATCGGTGGCAAATCGGGGAACACTGACAGATTCAAGAGAAGTGCCGAGAGCAAAACAAACGATTGTTCATCACCTTTGAATACCCAACAGAAACGTTTGGCACCGTGAGCAGAAAAGGACTTTGTACAATTCTTGAAAAGCTAGGCTGTTCACCAAAGTTCCTAGCTATGGTCATCCAACTACATGAAGATCAACTAGGCCAAGTGAGACACAGCAACTTTCTCTCACGGCCCTTCAACATCACAAATGGCGTGAAACAGGGCTGCGTTCTTGCTCCAGCGTTCTGAAGTTCTCCATCAGCCTGTGCCTCAAGAAGAATACCATCCACCCAACATCTTCACCGAACGGTCTGAACTGAAAGCAGTCCACACATTCAGCTGCTTAGGATGCATTATCACATCGGATGCCAAAATAGGCAAAGAAGTGGAAAGTAGGCTAGCCAAGGCAAACAGCGGCTTCGGTAGAATATACAAACGGGTATGGAACAAAAGCGTCTAAAGAACGACACGAAAATCAATGTCTACAAAGCTGTTGTGCTGACCATTCTCCTGTATGGTGCTGGGTCATCGTAGACATCCCTTGGAGTGATTTCGTCACCAACATTGAGGTCCATGAAATGGCCAAGGTTACCAGCATCGAGTCCATTCTCCTCAAAGCACAGCTTCGCTGGGCAGGACATGTCTCCAGGATGGGAGGCCATCGCCTACCAAAGATCGTACTATATGGAGAATTGTCCACTGGGCAACGTGACAAAGGGTAACCTCGGAAAAGATACATAGACACTTTGAAAACGTCCATCACCACTCGTAACATCGATTACCGTCAGTGGACAACGCAAGCAACCATTCGCATGAACTGGCGACGCACAGTCTACCAGGCCACCACTTCCTTTGAAACCACACGAAAGGCCAACATGAAAGACACATGGAGAAGGCGGAAAAACCGGGACCCTTTTGACATCAACACTGAACAGACCGTACCGTGCAGCCGCTGTGGAAAGACTTGCCTGTCTCGGATAGGCTTCATCAACCAGGCGAGGGCGTCCTCCTTCTTGAAACTTCGTTCGCGAAGCAGAGTCATGATGATGATGATGATGATGATGATGATGATGATGATGATGATGATGATGATGATGATGATGACGACGAGACGATGACGACGACGACGACGACGACGACGACGACGACGACGACGACGACGACGACGACGACGACGACGACGACGACGACGACGACGACGACGACGACGACGACGACGTGACAATGACGGGAAAGGCACGACGACGACGACGACGACGACGACGACGACGACGACGACGACGACGACGACGACGACGACGACGACGACGACGACGACGACGACGACGACGACGACGACGACGACGACGACGACGACGACGACGACGACGACGACGACGACGACGACGACGACGACGACGACGACGACGACGACGACGACGACGACGACGATGATAGGTCTTGAGTTATTCAAATTGTTTTTATCATATTTCTTGAAGATAGGAACAATCTTGGTGATTTTTAGTGTGTGTGTGTGTGTGTGTGTGTGTGTGTGTGTGTGTGTGTGTGTGTGTGTTGTGTGTGTGTGTGTGTGTGTGTGTGTGTTTTGTGTTGTTTGTTTGTGTGTGTTTTTTGTGTGTGTTTGTGTGTGTGTTGTGTGTGTGATATGTGTATATGTTACATATTATATATGTTACCAGCCCTCCTTTATCTCAGAAATATCCAGTGTCTATTGACATCATTTCGATGTAATTAGACCGAGCGTTGCTAACTGATACTTACATATTACGTTAGTGTGTGTTACATGTGGTATGACTATATCTGAATATTTAGTACTGGCAATACACTATTAGATATTAGTAGTTCTCGGTCGGCCTACCTGTGTCCGTAGTTAGGACGTATAGTGATTTCCACGTGATGCATTCGTTCTATGCTAAACCGGGGAGATGTTCGTGTCCATGGACTATACAACAACACCAATCTACATGGAAATGTTAATTTAAAATATCTTGGATTTTGATCAGAAACAAAACTAAAAACGCAGCACCTAAATATTACATTATACCGATGTTAATAATCCGACTAATAAATAAGTACAGTTTCTATAGTATTATTCGTTATTACCTTGGTAATTCATTTGTCATATTCACCGCGTAAATTAGTCTATCGAGGGTCGACCTGACGTCATCAAATGACGTAACGTCGCTGACCGTTCCGTTTTCGCGAAGCGCATAATGTGTCTGGAAATTATTACGACATTGACATTGCTAGTATTTTCTTGTGAGTATTTTTATTTTTGCAGTGAATCTATGCTTATTGTCGTTAACATAGCATATCGGCCTGGAGTAAGTTCTCGTTATGAACTGATGCCTCAGAAACGTTAACCTGACAATATCTTTTGATATGCGCATGACGTGGGTCCTACAATTCGATAGTCATGCTCCGTTGTTTAACCAAATGCCCCTTTATTTGTTTATTGGTTCGTTCGTGCCAAATGCCCGTGTATCCAATGCCGGGAGAGGGGACAGTTACTTGGGCGGATACAGTTTAGCAGTTTGGGGACAACGGTCAGCAGTTACCTGTGATGTGACAGGAGAAGGAACCTGGGATGAAACAGTTACACATAATTTGTAGATAAACACCACATTACTGCAAGGAAAGCATACTCTACAAATTACCACTACAATACACGTGATCTATATTAAGCTTTTCAATCTACGCCTTCTGAAATGCAACACATTGGAACGACAACGTTATCCTTCATAGAATCGGATGAGAGTCAAAAAGTAATGGGGAACCTACGTGATCGCTAGGGGGCGCTGATACGCAACTCGGGCCTGTGACATAATCGCGCTCTTAATGCGCGCGCGCTGTTTATTTATTATATTTTGTTCATCTTTGAATTATTTTAGACTCCAACTGTTATTAATATAAGGCATATCTACAACGTGTGTTAACAAATGCTGGATATAATGAATGAATGCGGCCTAACGAGGTAACGGGACGCTGGCGGTTGACGGCACGACGTCAGAGTTGCGCAACGGCGCCACCTGGTTTATTAGTTCTGTAGGCGAAAGAGATTATTTCAACGATGCATATCGTGAAGGTTAACGTCGCCAAGCATGCAAATATTGAGGTTGATTCTCAAATTGAAGGACTAATTGCCACTACGATTTTCAGTTACACAGATATCTGAGGTGTCCGAAAAAGAGTGAGGGACATTTCAGAAGCGTATCTTATTACCATTTAGAAAGCCATCTTTAAAAATGGCTGCCATATTTAAGCATAAATAAAGTTATTCAAACCTAATATCCTGCAGCCACAACTAGCGATCGGATTTAAAAACATTCAAAATTTAAGTTGTTCACAATAAACATATGAGTACGACAATAATCATATTATCTTTTTATGATCATCATTGCCAAAGTTATAAGGAAATATGCAAAAAAACGCATGAAATTTACTTATTCCAGAATTTTTTTCACTTTTGTAATGTAATAATATAAAATATTATTAACTGATTATTTTATATGAAACTACATGCAATTGGCTGCATTTAAGTCATTTAAAATATTTTTGAACTGCTTAAACATGTTGTCAGTAAATACAAAACAAAAGTGTACCCCCATCTCGAGACGAAAAATTTGGAAATATTCCAACATACACTTCATTTTGCTATCATGTTAATCAATCATAATAAAAGTTTGGTTCTATTTGTAACTGCATAGTAGTGTAATGCATCTATGCAAATTTCTTCACAACAAAAATATAATAATGAGTATTATCGTATTCGTATGTTCATCGTGAACAACCTTTATTTAAAACGATTTTCGATCCGATCGATAGATTTGGCTACAGGATATTAGTTTTAGTATCTTTATTTCCGCTTAAATATGGCAGCTATGTTTAATAATTGCTCCCCAAAAGGTAAAAAGCTACGCTTCTGAAATGTCCATCACTCATTTTCGGATACCTCAGATATTTATGTAACTAAAATCATAGTGGCAAGTAGTCCCTCAATGTGAGAATTACATCTTGTCTGGCTCCTGGAGTTTTACATGGAGTATTACATGGAGTATTGAGCGGCGACGATTCTTGGAGACATTAAGAATACTTGATCTAAGTCGTTGTCCTGTACCAAACATAATTATTTTCATGTTGGTGCGTCAGAGGCAATTTTATCCTGGCTAATAGATCGATGTCTACACTTTGAAGGTTTTTGTTCTTGTCCGACGTTTTAGTTTTAAAATCGTGTTAGTGATATGTTTAGTATCGTTGTTATTAAAGGTTAATGAACCAAGGCATAGGGAAAAGTGAAAATCGATTGATAACGTTAATATATTGATATAATAAGTTTCGTTTGAATGGGGGCTAGGACAAAACGAAAGCAATAACGTTCAGTATCGGACATCGACGTTCAGACATGATTCGTTATCAGGCTACGAAAACCACGTGTTTACAGACACCTGCCGCTCGTTGTCAGCGAAGAGTGACACCGAGGACGTCTTAACTACGACCTGGTTGGACGCTGCTGATAAATTTATTGACAACATCGTGATACGTCAAAAACGACAACCAGGCAAGTATTCAATTGTTTACCGTATTAGCTATTTAGCCAATATTAGTGGCGCTGTTGCGATGTTATGGATTCCGATCATAAACAAATTGCATTTCCGGTAAGGCGTGGGTGTTTAGTGTGCCGATGAAAAGTACCAGCTGCTAAACTATTTGAGGGCGACGTGGAAATGTGTGCGTGGTGAGAGGAATTGTTCTTAAGACAGCTTATAAGTTATGAGCAAAGAAAACAAAAGTACATTCAAAACGACACACTCCACATCGGCTTGTGCATACGTGCATCAGCGGAAGTTACGCTGCAATTGTCAAAACAACAATCAACCAAACCAATACATATCATCTCAGCCGTAAAAGAATGTCTATTACATGATATCCCATCTTTGCTATGACATTTTAGATCGTGTATATAATAATATATTTATTTGGTATAGCGCCACATCCATAATCGTTCGTGGCGCTTCACAACATATTACAATTTAAAAGACATAACAAGATATATGTATACAATAAGACAAATATTAGTGTTTTAAAATAAATGTAAAAAATATGTATAGGTATATAAATAAATAAAATTAGTGCGATATTAAATAGCGTAGCACTTTTAAATATAGGAATAAATTACGTATTAGTCATAAAACCACATAATAACCGGTCTAGTGTATAATTGCATTGCAATGAGACTGATAAATGACGGTATAGGTATAATTATTATTAGTAATAACTAGTTTTGTATAGTTTAAAACTAAAATAATAATAATCATAATAATTACGTAACAATAATGCCAATAAATTAGTGTAGAATTATGTATTGATAATATTACCAAATAATCTAGTAAAAAAATAAAATGTTCATGTCGAATTACACTAATATGCGATACGAAAAAAATGTGTCTTCAGTAGACGTTTGTAGCTGGTCAGATTGTCACAAGTCTTAATGACCGTTGGTAAATTGTTCCATAGGGACGCAGCAGCGATAGCGAACGAGCAGTCACCAGCTTTGGTACGGGTACGCTTCACTTGTAACATGTTATTGTTCGCAGAGCGCAGTGTTCTTGTCGGTTGATACGGGCACACGAGTTCACATAAATACACTGGCGCGTCGTTGTGCATGGCTTTGTAAGTGAATACAAGTAGCTTGAAATCAACTCTGCACACAATGGGCAGCCAGTGGAGTTCGCGTAGCAAGGGTGTGGCACTGTCGCTACGCGGGCTACGCATAATCAACCTGGCAGCCGTGTTTTGTATTCGCTGTAGACGGGCGATGTTAATTGCAGACGTACCGTATAAGAGCGCGTTACAGTAGTCAAGCCGTGATGTGATAATGAGCATTGACAACGCGTTCCTTTGTCGGTCTGGGGAGAAAGCGGCTAATTTGATTAATGTTTCGCAGGTAGAAAGAACAAGCACTGATAGTTTGCGATACTTGCTTCTCCATGTCAAGGTGCCTATCAATGCAAACACCAAGACACTGAACACAAAGCGAAGCCGTAATTGTAGCCTCACCAACGCGAATCACACTTTTATCCACGATTGCATCTGCATACTTAGGCACAATCGGAAGATATTGTGTCTTGCCATCGTTCATGAACATAGAATTCCGTGCCATCCAGACCTTTACCTCATCTAAACAATCTTCCATTTGCTTGACTGCAGCCACTAATGCAGAATGGGTCAAGTCAAAATGAGTATATACCTGTAGACGCTGGTTAGTCAAACTTATTTAGCCTGCATGGATACTGACATTTTGGGCATATATGTGCGGATGCGTGACGTCACTCGCCAACTACCGCCAACGCCACGGCTGTTCTAAAGAACTGTCCTGCTTCCGAGGTCAGAACAAATGCACAGGCTCGATATGGCAAAATATGACAAAATTGCA
Organism: Ridgeia piscesae; assembly: GCA_025642075.2. NCBI lineage: Eukaryota > Metazoa > Annelida > Polychaeta > Sabellida > Siboglinidae > Ridgeia > Ridgeia piscesae. Next base: position 31,005 of record JAODUO010001021.1, read on the forward strand.
ATAGTATATATTCACCCCTTCACCATAATATAAACATGTGCCAAGGAAGACAGTATGTCATGTAGGAAAATTGCAATTAAATACTTACGCACTTCTACGTAATAAGATGGAGCGTACGTCACCGCTCGATATCATATATAAACAAATCGGATATCTGAGTACTGGTAGCCAACAAATTATCGCTTTCAACGTTTCGGGCAAAACCAAATTAGACAATAATTTCAAGATGAAATGGTCGTAACAAACCATATCATCTTGCGGGGAGAGTTAAGTGTGTCCACCTTGTCGCTAATAACTAAATGTTGTGTAAACTATAGTTCGCGCTTGACAAGACAATACAGGACGATGGAAAACCCTGTTTCCATCTACATCTTGAACTGGACAAGTAATAGCGGTTAATATACATCACTCTAGAACACGTGGTTCAAGTGAAACAATATTAAGTTGTCAACCAGTGGCAATCTTGGATTTATCAAATTACGAGAGTTGCCCAAATTTGCTGTGTAGGCAAACAAGTTGAATTAGTTCTAGGATGAGCATACATATTATATTATCCAATTTGGTTAACCATGCCATTTCTACAAATGTTTTACTCATGGTTGCGCTGGGTTTTCTCAAATAATTGTCATAACTTATAGTCCCATGTAATAACTTATCCACGTGTCTGGTATGTTTGCATTAAATTGATACAGTTACATTTGTCACTTAGACAAAATGTACCATTTATACCCCCAATATCATATTTGCTTAACTATGACATCACCATACGATAGATCGTGGGCGAATTCCCAATACAAATTTGTCATCACTTTGTTAGATTCACTTTAGCTACAGGTATAAAACTTTCGAAAACATAAGCGTTTCAGAAATGTCAGAGATATTTTATGGGTACATATATTCAAACCAATATTTGGGTGTGTTTGCAATCAACATAGCTGAGCAGGCTTCTGGATTCGTCATCTTTGCACATAACTTTCTTCACATCCAGGGTATAGAAGCTCCACAAACCAGAAATTTTGATTGTGAAGAACATAATCCTACTGGAGGGTTTTCTATAAAACCACAAGAACAAGCAGCATATCATGATATTCACATACCGTTCACAAACATTGAATAATCCCAAAAAAGTTTACATGATATCTTTGTATAACTACAATTGTTAATGTTGCTGTTGTCATGAAGCGAAATCCAATTGTCTAACATAGCAGGGAGAAACTCGTCAAGCTTATGAACAACTCATGTCGTTAGGTAAATAATTCCATACTTGAAGGTTCACACGCAATTACAACACCGAACATATATCAAATGATTACCATCACGCCTATATATGCCAATGCCTTAAACACCGTAAATTGTATGTAATTAAATATTTCCCATCACCATTGATTATATATATTCGTATAATTTCTTGATGTCCTAAACGAATCTTTTTGCTGGACTGCAGGTCCGCAGCAATGTAGCCAAACCAATCCGTGTAGAAATGGCGCAACATGCATAGACAGCGCAGGTGGCGTGACATGTCTGTGTGCGGTGGGCTACACAGGTGTCAATTGCACAGGTACGTAGAGCACTGCAACATTTATCATCATCATCATAATCTTCATCATCATCATCATCACCATCATCATCATCATCATAATCATAATCATAATCATAATCATAATCATAATCATAATCATAATCATAATCATAATCATAATCATAATCATAATCATAATCATAATCATAATCATAATCATAATCACAATCACAATCACAATCACAATCACAATCACAATCACAATCACAATCACAATCACAATCATCATCATCATCATCATCATCATCATCATCATCATCATCATCATCATCATCATCATCATCATCATCATCATCATCATCATCATCATAATCATAATCATAATCATAATCATAATCATCATCATCATCATCATCATCATCATCATCATCATCATCATCATCATCATCATCATCATCATCATCATTGTGCAGCCGTAGTGTCCCGTGACTGGGCGAAGGTTTCCGCATCTGTCTATCTTGCGCTATCCTCTACCAGATGGTACCCTTCCAGTAGTCGTCTATTTCGTCTCTCCACCGTCTCGCCAGCCTTCCTCTAGGCCATTTCCTTTCGTATAGTTTCCAGGTTGTGATACGCGATATCCATCGGTTATCTGGTATCCTGCCGACGTGTCCTGCCCATGTCCACTTCCGTCTTCTGGCTTGTTCAATCACGTCTCTGACCTTTGTCTTTCTCTTACCCATATGTTTCTTTTTCTGTCCCTGTATGTGATGTTTAACATACTCCATTTCATCTTTGTTTGTGCAGCTGCTAGCTTGTTCTTTGATTGGGTGGTGAATGCCCATGTTTCTGCGCCGTATTTCATTGCTGGAAGTACGCATGAGTTTGAGACTTGTCTCTTCAAGCATGTCCCAATGTTATCCTTAAAGATATCGCGGTACTTGGCGAATGTTGTCCGTTCGGCCTTGATCCTTCTTTGAACCTCCTTGTCTTGGTTTTTGTCTCTGGTGCTGTATCTCTGCCCCAGCTTTCAATGTCTTCTATCTGAGTGTTGTTGACATATATTGGTGTGTCATTTTCCATCATCATCTTTGTCTTCGACTTGTTCATCTTCACACCCTGAATTTCACTGTCACCAGCTAGTTCCTGTAACATTTGCTATAGTTCATGTGGTGTATTAGCGCATATGAGTATGTCGTCGGCGAAGCGAAGATGACTAAGATATTCGCCGTCTATCCTCAAGCCTCTGGTTGCCCAAGTCAGTCGTCGGAATATGCTTTCGAGTGCTGCCGTAAATAGCTTGGGCGATATGGTATCTCCCTGTCGTACTCCTTTCCTGATGTTGATCTTCTTGCTTTCTTTATGTAGGTGGACGGACTGTCATCGATCTGTTGGTGTATATTTCTTTCATAAATTCGATATACACATCTTCTATCCCCTCTTCTTGAAGCGAGGTCAGTACTGCTCCAGTTTGCACTGAGTCGAAAGCTGCCTCATTTGTCTTAGTCGACGAATGCGATGCAGAGTGAGAAATTGTATTCTCTGCATTTGTCCTTCAGTTGGTTTACTATGTGATCTATCGTTGCGTATCTGCTCTTGAATCCAGCTTGCTCTCGTGTCTGGTTTTCGTCGAGTGTCTTCTCTAGCCTTTTCGACAGTACTTTCGTGAATACTTTACAGATGTTTGATAGTAGACATATCGGTTTGTATTTTTTGAGGTCTTCCTTATTTCCCTAAGATTATCAACATCTTAGCGTTCTTCCATGACGTAGGTATTCGGGTTTTGTTTCTGATAAGCATTTAGTGTACAGATTAGCAAGTGTCTTCGACATGGTATCTTCTCCTGCTTTCAATGTTTCTATGTTTATATGGTCGTTGCCTATTGCTGCCCCATTCTTCATATCTTATAGTGCTGCTTCCATCTCTCATGCTTTAATTTATGGTACCTCATTTGAGTAAGTGTGGGTTATGGTACTCTGTCCACAGTCGCATAGCTCGGTGTAGAATTACTCTATTCTGTCTATGATTTTATCTTGATCATGGATTTCTCAACTCTGCTTGTCTAGGAGTGCGATCAGTCCTTTCCACAGTTTCTTTGATGTCACGTTCATTTCTGCATGCTCTATTCGTTGTTTATCGTCGCCATTTTCCACCATATCCCGTCGTTTCGTCATCAGGGCTCGTGTCTGTAATGATGTCCTCGATTTTAGTGGCTTTTTGATTGCCTTACCTACTCGTGACGCGCTTTGTTGGATTATGTCTGTGGTGGTTTCTGTCATGGTGTCGATGTCGTCTGGTTACTATTGTGTCTCGAATCGGTTTCTCAATTCTAGTTAACACTCGAACTTATTTGACACTATTTGTGTGGCATCTACTCTTGGTGGCCTCTTGGTCATCACTGTTTTTCCTTTCCGTCTCTCCGTCCAGTTTGATGTTGCTCATGACCCTTCTGCGGTCACTTCCAATGTTGATTTGGT
>JAODUO010001021.1:37500-45000 GCA_025642075.2 Ridgeia piscesae
TGTCGTGTCGTGTCGTGTCGTGTCGTGTCGTGTCGTGTCGTGTCGTGTCGTGTCGTGTCGTGTCGTGTGTGTCGTGTCGGGCGTGTCGGTCGTGTCGTGTCGTGTCGGGCGTGTCGGGCGTGTCGTGTCGGGCGTGTCGTGTCGTTCGGTCGTGGTCGTGTCGTGTCGGTCGTTGTCGTGTCGTGTCGTGTCGTGTCGTGTCGTGTCGTGTCGTGTCGGGCGTGTCGTGTCGTGTCGTGTCGTGTCGTGTCGTGTCGTGTCGTGTCGTGTCGTGTCGTGTCGTGTCGTGTCGTGTCGTGTCGTGTCGTTCGTGTCGTAGTTCGTGTCGTGTCGTGTCGGTCGTGTCGTGTCGTGTCGTGTCGTGTCGTGTCGTCGGGCGTGTCGTGTCGTGTCGTGTCGTGTCGTGTCGTGTCGTGTCGTGTCGTGTCGTGTCGTGTCGTGTCGTGTCGTGTCGTGTCGTGTCGTGTCGTGTCGTGTCGTGTCGTGTCGTGTCGTGTCGTGTCGTGTCGTCGTGTCGTGTCGTGTCGTGTCGTGTCGTGTCGTGTCGGGCGTGTCGTGTCGTGTCCTGTCGTCGTGTCGTGTCGTCGTGTCGTGTCGTGTCGTGTCGTGTCGTGTCGTGTCGGTCGTGTCGTGTCGTGTCGTGTCGTGTCGTGTCGTGTCGTGTCGTGTCGTGTCGTGTCGTCGTGTCGTGTCGTGTCGTGTCGTGTCGTGTCGTGTCGTGTCGGTCGTGTCGTGTCGTGTCGTGTCGTGTCGTGTCGTGTCGTGTCGTGTCGTGTCGTGTCGTGTCGTGTCGGGCGTCGTCGTGTCGTCGTCGTGTCGTGTCGTGTCGTGTCGTGTCGTGTCGTGTCGTGTCGTGTCGGGCGTGTCGTGTCGTGTCGTGTCGTGTCGTGTCGTGTCGTGTCGTGTCGTGTCGTGTCGTGTCGTGTCGTGTCGTGTCGTGTCGTGTCGGGCGTGTCGTGGGCGTGGGTCTGTCGTGTCGTGTCGTGTCGTGTCGTGTCGTGTCGTGTCGTGTCGTGTCGTGTCGTGTCGTGTCGTGTCGTGTCGTGTCGGGCGTGTCGTGTCGTGTCGTCGTGTCGGGCGTGTCGTGTCGTGTCGTGTCGTGTCGTGTCGTGTCGTGTCGTGTCGTGTCGTGTCGTGTCGTGTCGTGTCGTGTCGTGTCGTGTCGTGTCGTGTCGTGTCGTGTCGTCGTCGTGTCGTCGTGTCGTGTCGTGTCGTGTCGTGCGTGTCGTGTCGTGTCGGTGTGTCGTGTCGGGCGTGTCGTGTCGTGTCGTGTCGTGTCGTGTCGTGTCGGGCGTGTCGTGTCGTGTCGTGTCGTGTCGTGTCGTGTCGTGTCGTGTCGTGTCGTGTCGTGTCGTGTCGTGTCGTGTCGTGTCGTGTCTGTCGTCGTGTCCTGTCCTGTCGTGTCGTGTCGTGTCGTGTCGTGTCGTGTCGTGTCGTGTCGTGTCGTGTCGTGTCGTGTCGTGTCGTGTCGTGTCGTGTCGTGTCGTGTCGTGTCGTGTCGTGTCGTGTCGTGTCGTGTTGAATTCCATTCCATTCCGTTCCGTTCCGTTCCGTTCCGTTCCGTTCCGTTCCGTTCCGTTCCGTTCCGTTCCGTTCCGTTCCGTTCCGTTCCGTTCCGTTCCGTTCCGTTCCGTTCCGTTCCGTTATTACATTACATTACATTACATTACATTACATTACATTACATTACATTACATTACATTACATTACATTACATTACATTACATTATATTATATTATATATTATTACGTCAATCAACCACTATTTTAGAACTGGCGACCTGTCAACAAAATCCATGTCGGTATAACGGTATTTGCTATGACACAAAACAAGGGCGTATTGCTTGTCGATGTCAACGTTTATCGACTGGACAATATTGTGAACGTAGGTATAGGCCAATATAGTGTAAGCCTGGTTTGGTTGGGCCACATCTTTGTGGATGGTGTGTTCCGTCAGTGTTCCCGCTGTGTGATGTTTCATAGGATCTTAGTGAATTGGGGGTCATCGTTATTTCCTTTAATCATCATAATAATGCCCTCAAATCGTTCATGTCACCACTGGTTAAACGTTGTCTTAAACTATATAGATATTATAATACGTCATTTTATGGCGAAACACACGTTCTGGGCGTCCTAGTTTCTTTGCATTGTCCGTTTATAACACATGATCTGCAACATTTGAGTACACGATAATTATATTATAAATAAATTAACAAGTAATACTTGCACAGTTACGAATGCACGCGTATGATCGTAGACAATGTTGTTGTAAATAGTAGCCAGCTTGACAGGAAAGATTTTGCCGGACAACCGTGCAACTGAAGCCATTGACGGACTAATGTTCGCGTTGAAGAGTAATTCATACACACAAGCAGGTATAAAACCGGATTAAATATTAACAAGCACACATCTGTTAAAATCAACCATTTGGATAATATCTATTTGTGGACAACAGGGCTAAAATCCTGTAGCGACGGTCCGTGTGAAAATGGCGGCGCATGTACAGACGTCAGCACGGGCGGCGTGACATGTCAGTGTCTATCGGGCTACGCTGGTGACTTCTGCGAAAGTACGTACTTTTGTGTTTCATGTATATTTATTTTTGATAGTAATAACTCTGTGACACGCTAAATAACATAAATGGAAGTTCATGTGTACTTTGTTTTATGTTCGAATCGAGAGATCGTAAGCCTCCTTCGTAGTGACTCTTTTGATTGTTGATTATGTGACTTCAAGTTCAATCAGAAACAAAATGTAGGTAGGGTGTGTGGCTGTAATACAATACAGTGCACTTTATTTGGGTCTGCGCAGAGATCGTTTTCGCCGGCCGCTTTCGCTGGTAAATCTGTTCCGTCGATCACCAACATGAGTTATGTTAAAACAGAATATCTGTACACATTTACTGAGCAAAAATGTTTCATTCCCAAACAAGTCTACTACCTTTAGTCAGCGAACTGCATGAACTGAAAAAACACTGGAACCACCTAGAATGAACGAACTTGTCAAATGTTCGACATTGCAGCAAATGCATTCAGACCCGGAATAACACGAACATTTCCCAATGTTTTAAGGAATGCGTTAAGTACTGCAACACTTAACGTAGCGCACACTACGCACAGTAGCCGATACAGTCGTGTTTCGACGACAGCAATCCATTTTAGTATTCTTCTTCGTATCGGCAAAGTGACTAACGTGTCATTCTCATTGTTTCCATGTCTTCAAATGTCCGAGTCGCGTTGAGTTTCCTTCAATTCGTGTCGTTCCTCTCGAAGCTTCCATTTGTAGCGAAGTTGTTGTGGTAGCGTAATGTTTAAAACAACGGCTAGAACACGTCTTCAAAAGCGAAGCATGACTAAAATATAGAGTATAGGTAATGAACTAATTGTCTGAAGTAAACTTTTCCATTTAGCAACTTTGCTTGAGTGAATGGTTGAATTAGTCTAACTAATGTCATGTTTGGGAATTTCCTGTGCATATGTCGCACGACTAAACCTATTCGAAGTGACTGTTTATACGCGTAACTTCGCTTATTTGACCTTGATAGAAGTTAATGGTCTTTTCGCCGACGGAGCGCGACTGAATTTGCGCGTTATTACTTCGTGAATTTCAATGAGCGCGGAGTAGTGTTTGAAATTCTGTCATTTGTTACATAACGTTATAATTATTTTAATTCTAATTAATAACTTTTTTTAAATCGCCCACAACTTATTTGTTGATTTATATAACGACATATATAACATGGCACCGTATTTTCTTTCATTAACAAATGTTTGTTATTGAAGTAAATCGAAGAAGATGGACAATTCACATTACAGGAACGGCTCAAACCAAATGCAGCAAATAGCAAAACAATGGCAAATTTGTCCCAAGTGTTCACCAAGTCATGGTCACATATCCTGTAAATGGTATGTTCTCAGGCTTGGGCTATGTTCACACTTTCAGCCCCACCCCAGCCGTAAAAACATACACACGCCTCACACAGAAAATCAACAACGCAGAGCTTGATTCATTCTCCTATTGAAAAATGTCATCGTAAATGATTGTCGTTCTTGCAATCAACTGGCGAAGTAAAGAACGCCCTTCGTGTCTCATAAAGTACATTTATATTTGCATAACCTTCCCTGTGCTATAAGGTGAGTTACCGCACGTACATATTACTGATATATCATTACTATTATGTTCATCAACATATGTGCTGCCTTGCAGGAACGTTTAACTGCTTAGAAAGGTTGTGTCAAAACGGAGCCACTTGTACTAACAGAACGGCAGCAGGAGGGTACGACTGTACCTGCTTAAAGATTCACATTGGGACACATTGCCAACGTAAGTGTTGTTTTTTGAATGGACATTATATCTTGTGTTAATTTACAATGCCAATCCAACCATAGCTTTTAAATTAAATAAATTGTGAAACAGGCGCAGAGGCAGTAGAGTGCACAATTCTATGTCCCTTTTGTTTAACCCTCATTAAGATACGGATTCCAATTCGGGTAGCGCACTGCGAATACTATTCATCCGCATTGAGGAATATTCCTGATGTTTCTTGTAGAATACAGACAGGGATAATGAATTGCAGTGTAGAGGCACGACACTACAGGTGCGATCCAATTCGCTTATAACGTACACTTACCTATCAACCATAATACATGCAACCTGTGCTGTCACACTTCCGCAAATATTTGATTAGTGTCTAGAGAGGCAGATTCACCATCAGGAAAAGCCAGGTTCGAATCATGTCCAGACATTTTAAACCTACGGTACCTGCATTCACTCTAATCTAGTTCTCTCATCATTATGAACGGGTACATGGCTCTACGTACTGGTGGATATATGTGTATGGATAGTCATCGCGCAACAATTGCAATGTAGCTGCTAGAATACAAGATTAATGGATAAGCAACTACGTTTAGCTCGATTGAGTAGTTATTCCAGGTAGTAAAGTGCAGATGGTCTGGTTTGGATACCGTGCACCACTATTGAAATAAGTTTCATTGTACATGTACAATTTCTGTCTTATGACATATTTTTGTTAATACAGTATCACCACCACCACCACCACCACCACCACCACCACCACCACCACCACCACCACCACCACCATCACCACCACCACCACCCCCACCACCACCAACCACCACCACCACCACCACCACCACCACCACCACCACCACCAACACCAAGTGTTGTGCCTTTAAATTATTCCAATCACTCCTGGTTGAATATGTTTAAACAAATATGTTTGCATTCTAAAAGTAACGTTCTCTGTTGGGGCAACAGGACTGAAAAATTGTACCGACAATCCGTGTGAAAATGGCGGCACGTGCACAGACGTCAGCACGGGCGGCGTGACATGCCAGTGTGTGCTGGGCTACACAGATCACTTCTGCGATCGTAAGTTGATTGCTTTAACATGTATTCTGAATATCAATCGCAATGAGTGGTCATTTGGTACAAGGGATCGAGCGAACGTATATATATATATATATATATATATATATATATATATATATATATATATATATATATATATATATATATACATTTATACATATATACATATATACTTATATAGCGCCAAATCTAGTTATAATCTATTCAAGGCGCTTTACACGTTCATGAATTCCTTAAAAAAATTATTAGTTAAACGTATGACTAAAGTTACTTGTGAATTATCAAAATGCATGTAAACAGACTAATAAAAACATAATAAATAAACAAATATAATATAGAAGGCTAAAAATCATCAATCTAAAACGTTATTTAAGAAGGTAGAAGTAATATTCTCTCTAAGAATGACGACTTCACAAATTATACATTATACAGTTCACATAGTTTATCAGTTGAAATATTGTTTTAAAATACAGTGACTTTAAAAGGCACTCTTAAAAGCGTCCTCGTTATACAGTTCTCGTGCTGAAAAGGTAGTCGGTTCCAAAGGTCCGGAGCAGCTGCGGAGAAACTCGCGTCTCCAGCTTTGCAATTTTATTTAAATCTTTTAAGCTGTTTTGTTCTCGCTGAGCGAAGTGATCTGGTTGGCGTGTAGATGCAGATAAGGTCAACCAAGTGCACTGGTCCACGGCAGTTGACCACTCTGTGGACGAGTAGCATTATCTTGAAACAGACACGTTCTCGGACGGGCAGCCAGTGGAGTTCCTTCAGCACAGGCGTGATGTTGGAAAATATTTTGAAGACGCTGTAGTCTGACAAAGTTCTTGTCAATTGTACCATATAACAGAGAATTATAATACTCAAGCCTTGATATCACTAGTGCGTTGACCATCCTCTCCCTCGTCTGCATCGGCAAGAACTTGGTAATCTGATCGATACGATGGATGTGGAAATAGCAGCATCGAAGGATTTATCGTGTGTTGGCAGACACGTTCATGTGATTGTCCAAGTATACACCAACGATTTTTACTTTAACAACGGCTTGGACGAGTGCATCACCAACACTGATGTGTTCGTTAACTAATTTCGTTGCAGACACAGGCACAATCGGTAGGAACTCATGTTTCTGATCATTTACTTTGAGATAATTTGAGGCGAGCCACTCCCGAATCTCCATTATGCAGTCTTGAAGACGCTGTATGGCTTCGAATTGTGATTTAGAATTCAAAGCAAACGTGTGCATCAATTGCAGGTCATCAACGTAGTGGTGGAACTTAACGCCGTGTCTTCTGATGATATCGCCGACTGGTTGAATACCATAACGCCGATTGAGTAGTATAGTGTGGTCAAATATGTGGAAAGCTGAACTCAAATAAAGTAGCACAAGCAGAGTACCTTCTGTGCGGTTCAAGGCCGCACGGATATCGCTGCAGACTGTAGTCTTCGATATGCTGACTGGAAAGGTTCGTTTAAGTCTTGTGAGTCAATATGATCAGACAATCGCAGCGCTACAGCCTTTTCAATAACCTTGGATAGATGAGAGACAGAGGGAGAGAGAGAGAGAGAGAGAGAGAGAGAGTGTGTGTGTGTGTGTGTGTGTGTGTGTGTGTGTGTGTGTGTGTGTGTGTGTGTGTGTGTGTGTGTGTGTGTGTGTGTGTGTGTGTGTGTGTGTGTGTGTGTGTGTGTGTGTGTGTGTGTGTGTGTGTGTGTGTGTGTGTGTGTGTGTGTGTGTGTGTGTGTGTGTGTGTGTGTGTGTGTGTGTGTGTGTGTGTTAACGGGTCGATAGTTATGTAGCATATCACAGTCTAAAGACGATTTCTTCAATAATGGGTGAACACAGGCCACCTTTAGAGAAAATAGCATTGCTCCTTCCTGTAACGACTTGTTGGTAATATCGGTCATGACTAGCACCTATGATGAAATGCACTGCTGAATTTGTTTGCCTGGCAGCGGATCAAGTTCACAGGTCTTTGTTAGACGAAATACAATCTTTTGTATTTCATCATCCGATGTTGGCTCGAACGAAACAAGTTGTTCTGTGAAGCATGTCTTCTCTACCAATGGTGGCTTTAAGGAGCGTGGCACTTCTAGCTCAGCCCGAATCACTCGTAT
>JAODUO010001021.1:50000-77500 GCA_025642075.2 Ridgeia piscesae
TTCTTGTACCTTCTCGCGGTCGCTACGGTATGATGCTAGTTGCTTCTTGTACCTTCTCGCGGTCGCTACGGTATGATGCTAGTTGCTTCTTGTACCTTCTCGCGGTCGCTACGGTATGATGCTAGTTGCTTCTTGTACCTTCTCGCAGTCGCTACGGTATGATGCTAGTTGCTTATTTTACCTTCTCGCGGTCGCTACGGTATGATGCTAGTTGCTTATTTTACCTTCTCGCGGTCGCTACGGTATGATGCTAGTTGCTTTTTGTACCTTCTCGCGGGCGCAATGGTATGATGCTTGTTTCTTTGTATTCCTTCTCGCGGTCGCTATTGTATGATGCTTGTTGCTTTGTATACCTTCCGCGGTCGCTATGATACGATGCTTGTTGCATCGTATACTTTCTCCCGGTCGCTATTGTATGCTGCTTGTTTCTTTGTATACCTTCCGCGGTCGCTATGATACGATGCTTGTTGCATCGTATACTTTCTCACGGTCGCTATTGTATGCTGCTTGTTTCTTTGTATACCTTCCGCGGTCGCTATGATACGATGCTTGTTGCATCGTATAGTTTCTCACGGTCGCTATTGTATGATGCTTGTTTCTTTGTATACCTTCCGCGGTCGCTATGATACGATGCTTGTTGCATCGTATACTTTCTCACGGTCGGTATTGTATGCTGCTTGTTTCTTTGTATACCTTCCGCGGTCGCTATGATACGATGCTTGTTGCATCGTATCCTTTCTCACGGTCGCTATTGTATGCTGCTTGTTGCTTCGTGTACCTTCTCGCAGTCGCTATGGTTTGATGATTGTTGTTTCTGGTAACTTCTCGCGGTCGCTATACTATAATGCTAATTGCTCTTGTACCATCTCGTCGTCGCTGAGGTAAGATGGTTGTTGCTTCTTTACCTTTTTGCTGTCACTGTATAACACATAACTATCGTCGATTTTTCAGGGAATGTCACCTGTACAGACACGCCCTGTCAACATTACGGTGCTTGCGTTGACGAAACTCAAGGCGGGGTGACGTGTACATGTACTCGCGCATACATCGGAAATTACTGCGAACGTACGTATGCTTCAGATTATTTGTCATCTAACCAAATATTATATAGCCTGAATCTATAAATGACGATGAAGTACCATCAACGTTCCTATTGCTATCGAAGGTATTATCTCAGGATTGATTAAATGGAGATACACAAATGTTTCCTGTACTCATAGTAATATGTTTTACCTTCACATGCATCAACCGTTCGAACTGTATACACCTAAACAATTTACATTGTACAAAGCAAAATGTGATTCATATTACAGACTTCCTGGATAAACCTATATGGTGTACCGTAGTTAGTGTGATAACGTAGCAGTGTGAACTGTTTAACAGCGACGGGTGAATAATTTCCGTAAGTGATTAACACACCAACACCAGCCGCAAATAAAACATACGATAACATCAAGTGATTAGTGTCACCCGCACGTATATTTTGAGTCACTAAGTTAATTTTATCACCAGTAACTACAATATGTCTTACATTATGTTGAATTTTTAATAGAATAGTATTTTTATGGGGCAACAGGGATGAAAACCTGTACCGATGGTCCGTGTGAAAATGGCGCCACGTGCACAGACGTCAGCACGGGTGGCGTGACATGTCAGTGTGTGTTGGGCTACATTGGCCAATTCTGCGAACGTACGTATTTTGTTGTAGCACATTCAGTGATATAGTAGCTTGAAGCTATTCAATACAAATGCAACATACTTTATTCAATTGCAAATTAAAATACAATTGCATTTTATTAAAACATACACAGGCAAATATGCCAACATACAATGGAAAATATCAGTATTTGAATGTTTCTCTAATCAGTAAAACGTTTGATTTTCCACTAAAATATCTCGTATTCAAATCTTCAGTCTCATGGTATGCTGCTAGTTGCTTCTTGTACCTTCTCGCGGTCGCCATTGTATTATGCTAATTGGTTCTTGTACTTTTTCACGGTCGCTATGGTAAGGTGCTTGTTTTTTGTGTGTACCTTATCGCGGTCGCTATAATATGATGCCTGTTGCTAATTGTACCTTCTCTTAGTCCCTATGTTATGATGCTTGTTGTTTCTTGTACCTTCTCGCGGTTGCTATGATGTGATGCGTGTTGCTTGTTGTACCTTCTCGCGGTTGCTATGATGTGATGCGTGTTGCTTGTTGTACCTTCTCGCGGTTGCTATGATGTGATGCGTGTTGCTTGTTGTACCTTCTCGCGGTCGATATGATACGATGCTTGTTGTTTCTTTTCCTTTTTGCTGTCACTATATAATGCATAATTATCTTCGATTTTTCAGGGAAAGTCAACTGTACAGACAAGCCGTGTCAACATAACGGCGCATGCGTTGACAAAACCCAAGGCGGGGTGACGTGTACATGTACTCGCGCATACATCGGGAATTACTGCGAACGTACGTGTACTTCGGCGTAATTATCGTCTAAACTGATTTATATAGCCTGGTTCTACATATGACGATGAACTACCATCAATTATTGTTGGTTTGTATCAATCGTGTAACTTTTACTATAACTAATACGCATTTTAGTTGAAAAGGGCATAGCGCCTTACAAGTCATATGACTCCTGCTATGTCCCATAACAACATCAGTGATTCACCAAACATGAAATTGTATTATATTGTATAGTCGTTACAATTATGTATTGTATTATTTCCCATATTATGTTGTATTTTCTTGTGTTGTTGTTGTTGTTGTTGTTAAGTAAACTTACATTCATTCCTATTGCAATCGAAAGTATTATCTAAGGATTGATTAAATGGAGACAACACAATGCTTCCTCTACTCATAGTAATATGTTATTTCCTTCACAGGCATCAAACCTTCAAACTTTGTGTACAAAACAAAATTTGATTCACATTGCAGACTTCCTGGATAAATCTATATGGCGTTCAATTGAGTACCGTAGTTAGCGGAATACCAAACCATGGAGAACGTCTCAACACCCACGGGTGAATCATTCTTATAGGTAATTAACACCCCAGCACCAACACGCAAGTACAGCAAACGATAACATGAAGTGACTGCTATCACCCGCAGAGAATATTTTAGGTCGCTGAGTTGATTGTGTCAACAGAAGTTGTAATCTGTTTTTCATTATGTTGACTTTCTAATAGAATAGTAATTTGGGGGGCAACAGGGATGAAAATCTGTACCGACGGTCCGTGTGAAAATGGCGGAAACTGCAAAAACGTCAGCACGGGTGGCGTGACATGTCTGTGCGTGTTGGGCTACATTGGCCACTTCTGCGAACGTACGTATTTTGTTGTAGCACACACAATGATTAGTAATCGTAATGAATGCTCGTCTATCACAAGTGGTTGTGTATGCGGTTACTAGATTCCTCTTTGTTTTGAACAAATCTACCACATATTACCTTTCTGTTGTTTGAACTTTTGATTATGTATTCTGTGTATATTCATACATATTAACATATACATGTGTATATGTATATATATTATGTATATTATATATATATATACATTAATTATACATTTACACATACATCCATATATATGTACACGTACACTTATACTAACACGTTCGGATACACGTAGACGTACACGTATACGTACACGTATACCTACACATACACGTACTCATGTTCATTCACACACACACACACACACACAAAAAAAAAAAAAAAAAACCCCCCCCCCCCCCCCCACCCACACACACACACACACACACACACACACACACACACACACACACACACACACACACACACACACACACACACACACACACACACACACACACACACACACACACACACACACACACACACACACACACACACACACACACACACACACATATGCATAAATATATGTGCATACAACTAGATTTACGTACCTCTAGTTGGACATACAAACATATATATTTTTATATTGAACACGGATATAATATGCGTCAACTAATCATGGCAGTCTGATGGTTTTGCTTCTTCTTGCGGTGTCTGTGTTGCATCCTACAGCGTCGGCATTTTCTAGGACAAGTGAACTGCACAAACATGCCATGTCAACATAACGGTACTTGCGTTGACAAAACCCAAGGCAGGGTGACGTGTACATGTACTCGCGAATATACCGGGAATTACTGCGAACGTACGTTGACTCCAATGTCCAATTTTAAATGTCAATCAACGATCCCACTGCATTCGCACAGTTTTACCGTAGAGTTGATTGAAGGACACCTCGCTGTTTATTCTATTATTAATAGTATGTTTATGTTGACACATCTTTCATTAAAAACCGTTTAAACTTAGTAAACCAAAACCCGAGCATTTTATGTTTAGTTCTATTGACACAATATTGACTTGCGCCAGAATTCTATATATCGGGCTCAAGTAAGTCATAAAGTAGTATATATATATATATATATATATATATGTATATCATATATATATAATATGACTTGCGCCAGAATTCTATATATCGGGCTCAATTAAGTACAATAACAAGTAGTATATATATATATATATATATATATATATATATATATATATATATATATATTATTATTTAGTATATATAAAATATATATATATATATATATATATATATATATATATATATATACTATATTATGTACTTAATTGAGCCCGATATATAGAATTCTGGCGCAAGTCGATATTATATATATATGTGTGTACATATGTATATATAGTACAAAATACAAAATAGAGTTTTGCAGCCATAAACGTCTCTAACCTTCTGAAATACAAACATTGTTATAGTGTTAATAGATGCTAAAATTGGAATTGTGGAATATTGTGTCTTTTGACCTTCGTCTGATCTTGACCTTGACTTTTAAATGCGGACAGCCCCATCTTCGAAGTTGTATATGTCCATAAGGTATATGGGTGCAAAACATTTGTTTTGGAGTTTTTGTGAAAATTGCTTTGATAGAGAATAACGATATTTACATATACATGTTTTGCTCATTTGTCATTTTGAATTGATGCAAATTATATTGTCATCCCATTGTAAGATGTGGGTCCATAAATAAATGAGCTTTTGAAAACAGTTAAAAATATCGTTAAAATGTCGAGATATTGGACAATATGGTTGTAGGGTAACCTGGGGCAGCCCGGCAGTCCAAGGGAAAAGTTGTGTATTTTTGTATCCATAACTTGTCGATGCATAATTGTGCAGTAATAGTGTTGAGGTATATATATACTTTGTGTATGACACATGTCTCTGAACGATTGAATAACCAAAACGTAAGTTATAACAAATTTAAAATGTGCTCCAATAAAACCGTTTTGCCCCATGCTTGGGGTAAAACGGCCCCTAGCCTGGGGTAAAACGGCCCCTCGCCTATTTACTCTAATGTTAGGTTTCACCGTTGTAATGATATAAAAACAATGTGTTTTATCCATTATTTATTTAAACCGTCATTAAGTATTACAATTATTATCACTCATCGTGAACAGAAATAATCACCACTCCGCATCACTCATCGTGAATTACATTAGACTCATCATTGTTGTGTCCATCTTTTATTGCTTCTTCGACAATACGACACGGTCACATAATTCTGATATTTGTTGCACTTCTACAGTTCTCCCGCTCTATTGATCTTACACCATGAACATCCCGGTTTCCTACCTATCAGCTCCTGTCTGTATTATTCGACATTACGATCACCTTTGGCATCTGCATCACCACAGGCCTTAAACTCATTATAGTGTTGAACATATTATACTAAAGTAATGGCATGCAGAAATTGCAGATACTTCGCGGCAGATACAATAGCCTAATCTTCAATCGAAACCACTCATCACTAATTACAATATGTCAAAAAAATTACAGTTGTTACTAAAAGCAATATTCTGCATTATCATTACACTCGCAACTGAAAACACTCATCAGCTTTGGAATTTGCATCATCACAAGCCTTAAAATAATTAACATATTGTATTAACGAATGGCTTGCAGATACTCTATTGTCTAATCACACTCTGACTCGCGGTTGGGACACACGAAATACGGGAGCCCTGGTGTGCACTCACTGTGAGCCCAATTCTTGCATTCTTGGCATTGAACCCAGACTTCTCGTGGCCGACTACAACTGAATGGTTCTCCGCACACCAAACACGGCCATTCCTCTTCATCGCTGCTTTCGTCGACTTTCTTTCACTTTTTACTTAAATTATTGTGTATGCTATAAATACATCACAGCTTTGTTACGTTTACATAACAAAAAATTCGTACTGCATGGCGGGGCAAGACGGCCCCGGGGCCGTTTTGCCCCGTTCTCACAGGGCCGTCTTACCCCATACACACCAGTGCTGCTTTTTCACCTTCACATGTAATCCTTTAATATCGCTCCCATTTCGATTAATGTCATTGAAAACGTGTATAGATGTAAATGCATTAGTACCAGTCGCTGGCTTATCATCACACGGTGGACATGTTAGCATCGATTTTACCAAAGAGTGATTATTAGATCACAGGGTATGCAAAACTTTAAAATAGGTTTGTGAACTTACTTTTAATAGCGTTTGGCCTTGCGGTCGGTAAGAGTATTCGCTAGGTAGCAGCATCATGTTCCACTATTCAACGTTAGTTTATGTTCACTCGTTTGGCAGATAAGACAGGGGGCCGCATTACCCCCAGGGGCCGTTTTGCCCCAGGTTACCCTATAATTATGTATCTTTGACCTTGAACTGACCTTAACCTTGGCCTTTAAGATCGGGCAGCCCCCTCTCTAGAAAGTGTTATATGGTCCTAAGGTACAACTGTGCTAAATTTGGTGCTTTGGCCAAGCGTGTCACGATCATACCCCTACGAGATTCCACTAATAAACTGCTGAGGTATTTCAACAAATCAGGTATCGACTTTGTTCATCGTGGTGGAATCGTCATCATGGTGGAATCAAGAAATAGGTAAAACGCTAATGTGTTCAGCCTTGCAGTTTTATATGTGCTGTGTTGTGGCAGGTAGCGTTTTACCGACCTGTGCCATTGGTCCGTGTCGTAATGGCGCCACGTGCATTGACGTCGCTTTCGGTGGCGTGATCTGTCAATGTGTGATGGGCTACGCAGGTCAACTCTGTCAACGTACGTAGATTATGTACACTGTATAGTAGGTATGTGTGTGTTTGTTTGTTTGTTTGCTTGTGTGTGTGTGTGTGTGTGTGTGTGTGTGTGTGTGTGTGTGTGTGTGTGTGTGTGTGTGTGTGTGTGTGTGTGTGTGTGTGTGTGTGTGTGTGTGTGTGTGTGTGTGTGTGTGTGTGTGTGTGTGTGTGTGTGTGTGTGTGTGTGTGTGTTTTATCAACCTTCACAGTTAAGATGTCGAAAACTTGAATAAAAACATAAATGCTTGTGCGGTATGCATATTCATTCAGGTATGACTGTAAACATTTTCAAATTTGGAATGTTCATGTATCGATTGTATATTCACCTATTGTGAAAGATTAAAATGTAGTACACACTCAGAAGAGAGATCCACCATTCGTGATGGCAATGAACGTGAACGGCGAAGAGGAACAAATACTGCCATAAAATGATTATTTAAAATATATCCAACTATGTCGGGTTGGTTCTGATGCTTTCTGTTGTCTCCCAGAGTAGGTCGCTGTTGTGTGGTTTTCCTTTGTAGTTCGTCTCTAATGTGTTTTGGGTCATCGTCTTTTTTCCCTTCTCCATATTCACATTTTTCTAAATGACGTAGATTTTTATTATCTATTTGGCAGACTACTACGAAAACGTATTCCGTCATGTATCGGTTAAACGATTTATCGTGTTTGACGGCTTCCTTCTTTCCATAGTTTCTTCGATACCACGCAGAATTATGATTTATACATTGTCTTATGCATGTTAAATATCTTAAGTGTCCATAGTAATTATTTATGCATTGTCTTGTGCATGTTATTTATTGATAATTGATGGTAATTAACTGATATTTCAAGGGTAAATTGTGCGGAAGAAGGAAAGATCTCCGACGTTTACACTTGTCCATCAGCCCGCCAGGGGTCGCTGCGGCTGATTATGTCAGCACAGCTGTTCTCTATCCCTGACACATCCCTGTCAAACATTCCTCTTTTAACGGCAACGAAATCGCCAATGAGGAGTGTGGTCGGCCTCCAGCGAAGTGATACTTTTGGGTTATTTCAGCCACGCGCTTCTCAGTTACATGCAACGTTTAGGATGTGAATGGGTCATTATTTTGGAATTCCCATCAGTCAAGTATCCGTCATCAAATTGTGGGGCGTATTTGCACTGTTCCCAGACCTGACACATTAGCGTCAGGTGAAACCAATTGCTATAATTGTATAGTTCCACTCCGCTCAATCTCCAGGTTTAGAGAGACGATCGGCTGGGGGTAGCTAACGAGGATGGCACTGCAATGAGCCAGCATTCTGAGCCGTAGATGATGTGTAACGTCGGCTATTTCAGGGAATGCGAACTGTTCGGACATCCCGTGTCAGGCTGGCGGCACCTGCCATGATCAGACTCAAGGCGGGGTGACGTGCACCTGTCCGCGAGACAAGACTGGGAGTTACTGCGAAAGTACGTAACCGTCAAAATAACACTTTAGCACTTTTTGTGGAAACCAATGATGTGAAAACCTCTGCAAAATTGCATTAGATGGTAATTCTAATACAGCCATGTGACAAGGAATCTTGAAACAAGATATACCATACACACGCAAGTATTCAAATTAGTATACACTATCTCAATAAAGTATTACATGTGTATGTGTGTGTGTGTGTGTGTGTGTGTGTGTGTGTGTGTGTGTGTGGTGCGTGCGTGTGTACGTGCGTGCGTGCGTGCGTGCGGGCGTGCGTGCGTGCGTGCGTGCGTGCGTGCGTGCGTGCGTGCGTGCGTGCGTGTGGTGTTACAAGCTGCATGCATCTATTCTGGACAAGAGTCATAATAGCTATCTCCGTTATGTACATTCTTTATTACTGTGTATCTATCAATGTCCAGTTTAAGGTCAACGACATCCACTAGAAACACTAATGAAAAACATCATTCATAAACATGTCGATTACAAAAGCAATAGAAAGCAAAAATGCCTTTGTTTCTTATTTAGACTTTTTCTTCAGTTTTAGCAATACACAAAACAAATGCATGTATTTCACCAAGTGACCATTTTTAATACATTATTTTTAAACATATTGCATGAATTGAAAACAGTAATGCGGTCAATCTACCGCTTCTATGTCGACTGACCTGTGGCAGTCCACAACAATTTATTCGTTGTCAATTACAACACGACATATAACATCATATTCGGTGTACAGTTATTTGGAGCTTTGGTTGCCGATAGCAAAGTCTTATTTAAACGCATGTGTATTCTTTGTGTTGCTGAAATCATGATTTTATACTTTGTCTTTGTCTTCGTTTTGACACTGTGCTCCGATTTGTGTCGGCAACAGTACCGAAAGCATGTTCGGACGGTCCGTGTGAGAATGGCGCCACGTGCACAGACATCTCGTTCGGTGGCGTGATCTGTCAGTGTGTGATGGGCTACGCAGGTCACCTCTGTCAACGTACGTAGATACTTGCACATATGGCACAGAACACAATACGTTGTCCATGTTACATACTGCCTTAGTTACCGCTGCATTTTCATAAGTTAAGCCTGTTCTGCTTAACCTCTAGTGACTATATACTAAACTCATATGTATGTCCATGTTACCCACTGCTTCAACCAGCATGGAAAATCTACTATCGCTTCTTAAGAAAACTTATATATATTCATATATATATATATATATTATATATATATATATATATATATATATATATATTTATATATATATATATATATATATATATATATATATATATATAAAGAATAGTTGTAATTAGGTTAATAACATGACATCTGATTACACTAGATATAAATAATATATATATATATATATATATATATATATATATATATATATATATATATATATATATATATATATATATATATAATATATCATCAGTGTCAAATGTTATCTGCAATCATTCTAAACATTAACAGCAAAGTGACCGGCATGAAACAATCCATTCACACTGATGTCTATGAAAAGTAATTTAGCAAAAGGGCACTCGAATTCTAGCTGCACATTTTGCATGAAGAATATATCCTTCTGCCCTCTTCCAGACGGTTTATAGCTGTAATTTGCAAAACAAACATGAAGCAGTTACAGTTGTTCTTATGTTGCTATGCCCACATTAATGACAACTCTGTGTGACAACTCCTTGACCCAAGGTGTTGTGTAACTGATCTTGATTTACATTCGACTAAGATGCTGCACGTATACCTGTGATTGACCTGTGATTGACCTGTGATGCGATGACCACAATTGGAAGATTAGAACATTAGACATTTAAGGAATTACATATTTTCACAACGTTTTCGATATATTAACTTGAATATGAATAAATTAGCATTCATGTATTTTTGTTTATATATATATATATATATATATATATATATATATATATATATATATATATATATATATATTTGCGTTACTTTTGTATTTAATTAGTTATTAATTTTATACATTTATATTATACCGGACGCTCTACACAAATGTCCTTTCATGGGATAGTAACGTTTTATTGTATTGTATTGTGTTGTGTTGTGTTGTGTTGTGTTGTGTTGTGTTGTGTTGTGTTGTGTTGTGTTGTGTTGTGTTGTGTTGTGTTGTGTTGTGTTGTGTTGTGTTGTGTTGTGTTGTGTTGTGTTGTGTTGTGTTGTGTTGTGTTGTGTTGTGTTGTGTTGTGTTGTGTTGTGTTGTGTTGTGTTGTGTTGTGTTGTGTTGTGTTGTGTTGTGTTGTGTTGTGTTGTGTTGTGTTGTGTTGTGTTGTGTTGTGTTGTGTTGTGTTGTGTTGTGTTGTGTTGTGTTGTGTTGTGTTGTGTTGTGTTGTGTTGTGTTGTGTGTTGTGTTGTGTTGTGTTGTGTTGTGTTGTATATAGTATAGTATAGTATAGTATAGTATAGTATAGTATAGTATAGTATAGTATAGTATAGTATAGTATAGTATAGTATAGTATAGTATAGTATAGTATAGTATAGTATAGTATATAGTGTAGTGTAGTGTAGCGTAGCGTAGCGTAGCGTAGCGTAGCGTAGCGTATGCGTTCGTTGCGTTGCGTTGCGTTGCGTTGCGTTGCGTTGCGTTGCGTTGCGTTGCGTTGCGTTGCGTTGCGTTGCGTTGCGTTGTGTTGTATTGTATTGTGTTGTAATGTAATGTATTGCATTTACGTGTTATTGTATTATTTTGTATTCGTATTACTTTGGTAGGTTATTCTTTTTGTGTCATTGTTAGCTAGCTTAAGTGACTAGACAATTGTCGTGATATTTCGGTGGATTCGTGCGTGGAAGGTAAACAGGAGTCCGAGACATTGTTCTGCCGCCCCTGGCATTCCAAGCAATGTAACTCGTGTTACGGGTACCGCTGCTTCAGGAAACGTGACCTGTGCCGACAACCCATGTGACCGAAATGGCGCGTGCACAGATAACAGCGGAGGAGGGGTGACTTGTAGATGTCCAGCCGCCTTCACCGGGGACTACTGCGAAGGTTGTGTCATTTTAGTCATACTTTAAATGACAAGAAGTCAACGTTTTGCGCTACGCATCTAGACGTGTTAATACAAACTAGCCATGTGCATCTATAGACTGTTTACTCAAAATGTTCACATCGGTTGTTTACTTTGTATTACCTCTGACACTATCAGGTGCATAATACCAACGCGTTGACTTGTTTCCTTTAACACAATATTATATATATATATATATATATATATATATATATATATATATATATATATATATATATATATATATATATATCGTCTATTAGCTCTCAATTGTAGTAATGATGTATTTTATTTTGATCTATTTGATTAATACGGTTGAAAAGATTACATCCCACATACAGACAATTATAACGTTATAAAACTAGCAATGGACCTGATATAATATTCGGATATCTATCTTCGATTTATGTTTCACATCCCGATCACGCCTTATGCAAATGATTGTTACCGTTTTACTTGTTCTTACAATGTTGTTCTCCTTATTATCGACAACAGGACTTAAGACGTGTTCGGACGGTCCGTGTCAGAACGGCTCCACGTGCATCGACATCAGTTGGGGCGGCGTTGAGTGTCTGTGCGTGACGGGAGACGGAGGTCAATTCTGCGAACGTACGTAGATTATTGCTGCACGCATCACCGTGTCGTATCCATTGACACCAATAACACATCGACATTACACAACTTCACTGTGTGGCATATGGCAGAGGGGTCCAGGGGACATGGCCCACAATCCCGAAAAATTAGGATGTTTGAGAGCGGAGGACCACTTGCGGGCTGCCTGATTCATAGAGTCACAAAGTACAAAGGGCATAAGGATGCATGTGTATGACTTTCCTTCCCAGTGCTACCTAGATATTTGTCATAATTCAAATAGGCTTAAGTTAGGAATTCTCCACTTCTATCTGCAGCCCAAGAGGTGACAAGGCAATGCAAATGTTGTCATTCTCAATGAGCGTGATGGCTAATATATACATTTAAGATTCAAAATAATAGTTGCCCGATTACTAAAGTAGGGTCAAATTTCATTTTGTTATTATTGTTTTGTTAGCATCTATATCGTCAGGGGTGAGTTGTCCATGATTTCCGTTTCCATTGTCTTTTTTCTTCCTCTCACTTTTCTCTCACTACGTTCTCTATCAGCAGTCTCCAAGTCCTTCTATCTGTTGCTCTTTTCTCCATTCTTCTCCCACTCTTTCTATGTCTCTTTTAATGCAACCCGCATCGCAATTTCGGTCTTCTTCGCCTCCTTTTCCCATCCACTTTCTGCGCATCTGCTCTCTGTCAGTTTTTCATCTCTCATTCTTTCCAGATGACCGGCCCATGTCAACCTACTTCTAGCCAATTTCTTATTAACCCTTTCCTTCACCCCAACCTCCACTCTCACTTCATCATTTCTTCTCTTATTAATTCTCTTAGCTCCCACGATTCTTCTAACCAGGTTGTTTTGCAAACATGGACCTTCTCCTGTTGTTTCTCTGTTAGTACCGTAGTCTCTAGTCCATTCATGTTTGCCGGTGTAACACATTTCCTTTAAGCTTACGTGATATGCGTCTATCTCCCACCATCGCTTCGACTTTCCTCCAAGTGTTTGCCCCTACTGTAGCCCTCATAAAAAACGAATTTCCTAGTCGATTTTGCACTAGGTAATCTGAATTTCCTGTAGTGAATTTATAAATTGTATAAGCAACAACGTTACATGTTGTAAAGTTAATGGTTTGAACGCCAAAGCCATCACCTCATCAGAGTAAGTGACTGTACATGTTAGTATTTGGCAGAAGGTTTGGGAGATAGAGCGTGAGGAATGTCGCAGCCGGCTATAGGCGGATGTTATGTAGGGGCTATGGTTTATTGTATCTTTAATAATGTGTCGTTTCTCGCTTACTTTCTCACTTTGACGCCTTCTGTGAATAGTTTTGCTGAACTGTCAGATACATTGGTCAGTGAACTTGGTAGTCATGTTGGTATTCATTTAAGCGAGTTGGGTGTGTGTGTGTGTGTGTGTGTGTGTGTGTGTGTGTGTGTGTGTGTGTGTGTGTGTGTGTGTGTGTGTGTGTGTGTGTTGTGTGTGTGTGTGTGTGTGTGTTATATATCAATATATATATATATGTGTGTGTGTGTGTGTGTGTGTATGTATCGGGCTTTACGATACACATTACTCGTGTACGTTGTTAAAACAGAGTAGTCATGTCGGCTGTTTCAGGCAAGTTGTGGTGTTCAGATAACCCGTGTCGTCACGGCGGCTTGTGCGTCGGCAAGGACGGAGGAGGGGTGAATTGTACGTGTACTCACGACTTCACCGGGGATTACTGCGAAAGTACGTAGTATTGCAATGTGACGCCTTAACACGTTTGTATACGTCGCCCAGATATAAACACTCTGATGAGCTGGCAATTCTGTTCTGAACCAAGACTGAGGTATTTACATGAACTCGGGCACGCACTTCAAATACACAAAT
This sequence comes from Ridgeia piscesae, assembly GCA_025642075.2. NCBI lineage: Eukaryota > Metazoa > Annelida > Polychaeta > Sabellida > Siboglinidae > Ridgeia > Ridgeia piscesae. Next base: position 64,072 of record JAODUO010001021.1, read on the forward strand.
ACACACAAGCACGTATTTATTCGTATCACGCACTCACGCGTGCACGCATTCTTTCACGCGCGCTCACGCATATTTTGTCATTACCATAAGTCAGCTGCTAGCACAAGTGGGCTTCGTATGTCTACGCAAGAGTAGAATAAATAATAGAAAATAAATGACTGCGCTATAATTGACTATTGACGTAGAAATCCGCCTGTGGTATGTAGCACATTTACCATAACGAAGAAGATACACAGCAATAAGGATAAGAGGAAATCGCTCTAAAGACACATCCTATTTCACGGCTATAACGATGCAGTTGTCAACAAGCATAATATCGTAGGTATTTCACAATCTAATTGAAAATGCATATTTTTTATCAGTAACATAGGCCAGTTGCTAAAACAACTACACTTCACGAGAGTAGAATAATACCAAATAAATTAGTCCGCTATAACTGAGAATTGGCGCTGAAAGCGTTCATCGTAATGGAGAAAATACACTGCTGTAAGGATAAGAGGAAATCGCCCAATAGACAGATTCTATTTCCCCGCTGCAACGATGCAGTTCTCAACAAGCATGTCGTATACTTGTAGCTGTTCATATAATGAATTACATTTATTTGTTTGGGTCGAATAATGCATCTGTTGCTGCTGCTGCTGCTGCTGCTGCTGCTGCTGCTGCCGCTGCTGCTAGGGGAATGTTGAGTTTGCTATGTTATCTGAGTATACTGGGTTATCGTGTGTCCTTCAACTATCTTTGCGCGCCAGGGGTCGCTGGTGTTGATTACGTCAGTGCCAGCCATCAGGACTAGCATATTCCTGTTCAAAACTCGTCTTTAAACACAGACAATAGAACCGCCCATGAGGAATGTGGTCGGCCTCCTGTCATGTGATATAATTGTGGATTATTTCAGCGGCATGTTACTCATGTTACGTTCAGTACGTGGAATGCATAAGCAAATATTCGAATACACAAAACCGTTCAGCCCGTTTGGACTACGCTCACTGAGATTAATGTCATTACTTCTTCGAGATCTTTATTCCAAAAGTCATCGTACTTCTGTAGTTTTAGACTATGTCCGGTCAGATGTCCTGCAGAACGATATTAAAGAACTGGTCAGGGTTAATTCCCCTACAAAGCGGCGATCTACTATTCCATTCTAGGGCAAATAATGGCAAACTAGAAATAGAAAGACAATATATAGAAGGTAAACAGTACCAGCCCCTGGGTAACATAATTTGTTCTGTGCATACCATATACTACAAACTGGTAATAGTGCAAGTATATGCACCAACAACATCATACCGAGAAGAAGATATAAACAGCTACTACAATGACGTAGATGAGGCCTTATGAAAACCGATTCACTACATGATGGGAGACTTCAATGGCTGTGTAGTAAAAAGAACAAACCCTATGGAAACGGGCAAATTCGGGTTAGATACAAAATCCGAAAGAGGCTATAGGTAAGAGATGGACGCGGTACAGCCAAAATGGAGTAACGAAGAGCGTAACTGACTTCATCCTAATAAATAGGCCAGACATCGTCACAGACATAATAGTCATCAACCAAGTCTGCATTGGAAGTAAAATCAAGCTAAACATAGATGTTGAACGGAAAAGGTTGATGAAAAAGAGACCGCAAATATTAAATACAACTCGAATTGAGAAAACGATTCGCGACACTACAAAAACTAAACGACATCGACTCCATCGCAAATATGATCCTATAAAATCGGACAAGGGTAGCTAAGGCAATCAAAAAGCAATTGAAATCGAGGATATCGTCGGCAACACGAGACTTGATGACGAAACCACGAGAAAAGGCGGTAGTAAACACGGCAAACATAAACAATGAATATAGTATTCAGAAATATGCATGACATTCAAAGAGGAAACAAAGCAAGACATATTGAAATATAACCAAGCTACCATACGTAAAAAGATTATGGCGTCAAAGAGCCTGAAGAAAGCCGGCAGAACCCAGAAAAGAGAGACTTATTACACTCCAAAACAAACACGGTAGAGAAATATTATGATCAAAATAAGATCATAGAACGAATAGAGAAATTCTATATACGACAGTGATAACCCACACCAATATGAAAGATAAGATCATGGGAGTTGGAAGCAGTACTAAGAGATAAGATACAAGAAGCAATATTTACCGTCGGTTTACATGCGACTTTCATAACATAACAAAAGGAATGGCACAGCATTAGGCAACGACACTAGATAAATTAAAAGCAGGAGAAGATACCATCTCGAAAACACTTGCTAAGCTATACACTACATACTCAACGACAGATCACATCCACGTCATAAATCAATTGAACGAGAAGTGCCGAGGGTATAATATCCCGTTCTGCATCGCGTTCGTCGACTACGAAAACATCTTCGACTCAGTGCAAACTCAAACACTTTGGTAAGAGAAGCAACAAATTCTTAGATGTGTATGGATAAGTCACAAGACGGAAGTGGACCTGGTAAGAGAAAGAACAAAGGTCATAGATGTGTATGGATAAGTCACAAGACGGAAGTGGACCTGGGAAGGACTAGAATACGAGATAACTGATAGACATCGCGTATAACCACTTGGAAACCTTACGATGGAGAAACGAACTAAATGACTACTGGAAAGGCACCATCAGGCAGAGGACAGCCAAGACAAGCGGATCTGGAAGCAGCATGCCGAGGCTTTCGCCACACCACGGGACACTATGGCTGCACAATGATGATGATGATGATGATGGTGATGATGACGATGACGATGGCGATGGCGATGGCGATGGCGATGGCGATGGCGATGGCGATGGCGATGGCGATGGCGATGGCGATGGCGATGGCGATGGCGATGGCGATGGCGATGGCGATGGCGATGGCGATGGCGATGGCGATGACGTATGATGTTGAAGATGCTAATGTATCGCAATACTTCGCAGACGCCGTTTCTATTCCAAAGAAACCAATCTTGCTGGTGGTCTACTGAGTTTCAGCGCTCTCGTTTGAGTTTTTTCAAGTACATTTATATTCTTGTGATAACAAGGCTGGCGACACATACTCCAGCACTGGCATAATCATGGAATCATAATGCAATGCCTTTGTTGTCTTTTCAGATCTTCGTTTATTGTGAATTGACATTTTCAGACTTCAGCAGTTGCTGCTGCTCCTGCCGTTGTTGCTTTAAATGGTGCTGTGGCCAGTGGTGCCGTTGCAGCAAATGTTAGTCGTACTGTTTTCTACATGGTTGTACGCGTGTAGCTGTGTATGCACGGTATATTTCGGGTACTTTTCCAGGAGAACTAACCTGTGCTGATACCATGTGTCGAAACAAAGGAATATGTACCAATATGACGGGAGGCGGGGTGAAGTGTAAATGTCCGCTTGGCGTCAGTGGGCGCCGCTGTGAAAGTACGTATGTTTAGCCGAGTACATCGCGTGGATGTAATCATTCGTTCACCAGTGCTTTCGATTATGCATGCCTTCATACATTCCTACATTCATACGTACGTACACGTACACATACACATACATGTACATACATACATGCATACATACCTACATACATGCATGCATACGTACATACATACACATATGCATGCATACATACATACATACATACATACATACATACATACATACATACATACATACATACATACATACATACATACATACATACATACATACATACATACATACATACATACATACATACATACATACATACATACATACATACATACATACATACATACATACATACATACATACATACATACATACATACATACATACATACATACATACATACATACATACATACATACATACATACATACATACATACATACATACATACATACATACAGACATACATACAGATACATACATACATACATACATACATACATACATACATACATACATACATACATACATACATACATACATACATACATACATACATACATACATACATACATGCATCATGACATGCATACATGCATCATGCATGCACCACATGCACATCACCACTCACAACATACATACAACATACACACCTACATACATACATACATACATACATACATACATACATACATACATACATACATGCATACATACATACATACATACATACATACATACATACATACATACATACATACATACATACATACATACATACATACATACATACATACATACATACATACATACATACATACATACATACATACATACATACATACTACATACATACATACATACATACATACATACATACATACATACATACATATATATATATACATATGTACGTACTACGTATATACGGCTCACGTGCTTCGTACAAACCTAGTCGTTTATATTAAGACTTTGCATAAATGGCACATATTTTGCAGATATCCACCGCCGGAGCGATCCACTGCTACCGTGGCAGGGAATACCGCTAATTCTTATCTTGGCAATAATTGTTACATTCTTCTATATATTGTACCGGTAAGGTATCCTCTTACATATTTCGCAGTAATACACGGTTATTTGTGCGTCTGTGTGTGTGTGTGTGTGTGTGTGTGTGTGTGTGTGTGTGTGTGTGTGTGTGTGTGTGTGTGTTGTGTGTGTGTGTGTGTGTGTGTGTTGTGTGTGTGTGTGTGTGTGTATGTGTGTGTGTTGGTGAATCCATTGTAATATGAACAACCAATGCACTGTTTCTTAACAGTTTTGGCTGCAACCCAAAGCCCAGTTGGTATTGGCAAAACGTGCTTTAAAAAAATTAACTTCTCATAAATAATAAATTGCGCAAACATGGCGGTAAAACAGTTATTACCATAATCACGATAATGATATGTGGTAATTATTGCTACACTTATTTGAATCACGAAATTTGTTCCTCTCATCAGTTTATCGACGTAAACAAAGATGCGTTGAAGGGTCCGGTGGCCGTTGAAATAAAGAAAATCGTACATTTTCGATAATATTTAAAGATGCCATTTCAATTAATTTGCGTGATAATATGACAGTAAATGGACATGCGACGAACCAAACAGCAATATCACGTGACTGAAATTGCTGAATTATTTGTTGATGAAAGTGCACTGTAAAATGTTCAATATGGTGTGACTCGAAAAACACAAATGTTTGCCCCAGTGCACGCACGAAGTATTTTGTCGCATCACTAGGCACAACACATTTTGCTAGACGAAAGTCATTTTTGCGAGATGTCGAAACAATTGTGTATGACCTCGTTAAGTATCGCTCAAAAGGGACCGGAAAGGAGAACCACCTACGTGCTATGTACGGGCAACATTGTCGTTCGTCAAGGATCTCGTAAACATAAACGTGTAAGCGGGATGTCAAAGTGTATTGTGGACACTCATCGCCACTAGGGATCGATACTATTGGGTTTGGAAACGCATTTGTGGTGTTTCAGGTCGTGTTAATAAACAATATGTTTCGCAACTGACTCGGTTGCTACTCGACAACCGTGCGCCTTTAGATTCGTGACAGGCCTACACAGTTATGTGTCTGCATTCTTTTGCTATAAGATTTTATGCGCGTTTTATTTTGTCTGGAATAACAGCAAACGTATGCTGATTTAACAAACTGTTGTTCTATCTACACACAGATGTCCAGAGACGTCTTGTAAAAACATTTGAGATGTTGGTATGGATATTCAAACATTCGTCATGTGTTACCATGATCGTACATTAAGAAGATCTGTAAATACAGCATACCCAATAAGATAACACATTATAACGTAACGTGGTTACTAAAACACATATCAACGAAAGTGTGAATAGCGCAAGCAAGCAGAGACATGCTCACCTTAGATTCACGCAAATAAATTAAACATACACATGAATGTAAATTTATATAACACCAAATTTACACAATGATATTCTCTGGTGCTGTTAATCAGTAAATATAGGCATACACAATCAATATAATACACATATATTGATATATTGTAAAACACTAAACTAAATAAATAAATAGAAAATAGATTACTTAGTTAATAAAAAAAAAATTAAATAATAATATTAAATAAATAATTAATAACAATTAGTAGTAATCATTTAAGTACACACATCCAACATAGTATAAGAAAAAACACAAACGCGCGCACGCACGCACGCACGCACGCACGCACGCACGCACGCACGCACGCATGCAGACAGGACCGCTCGCAAATACACGTGCTACCACTGAAATTGTACAGGTGTCTCGTTAACGCTAAATACGCATGCGTCTTTGTTTGTGTAACATAAAACGTCAGGAGGAACAATCGGGATCCGGAAGAACAACTGGAGCGCATTCCCTCGCATGGAGGGAACAGTGACCGTTCGTCGAGACCAGGGACTAGGAACTAGCAGACAGTGGAACAAATGACGACCGGAAAGAGACATAAGCCGGGAAAAGGCTCAATTAAAGCACTATCGTTGAAACGAAAATAAAAGTATGCGCCAACGTACACTATTTGTTTTAAATTCGGTTGGTTGAATTCACAATATGAGGTTAATTGCATGGATATTCCTCAGTTGTTTTCTGTAATCTTCCTTTCCTTTAAGTGGGCTGACACGCATTCTTGTTGTGTCCTAAATTGCTGCGCACATACACAAAAACACGCACGCACGCACTCACTCACGCACGCAAGCACGCACACACACACACTCACGTACAGACACACACACACACACACACACACACACACACACACACACACCACACACACACACACACACACACACACACATCACACACCACACACACACACATATACACACACATACACACACACACACACACACACACACACCACACACACACACACACACACACACACACACAACACACACACACACACACACACAACACACACCACACACACACACATATACACACACATATATAAACACACACACACACACACACACACACACACACACACACACACACACACACACACACACACACACACACACACACACACACACACACACACACACACACACACACACACACACACACACACACACACACACACACACACAACACACACACACACACACACACACACACACACACACACACACACACACACACACACACACACACACACACACACACACACACACACACACACACACACACACACACACACACACACACACACACACACACACACACACACACACACACACACACACAGCTTCCACAATCACACCTGGAAATCTGACTGCTCAAATGCGCTTATGTAACAAAAGGTGAATGTTGAAAAATATATACATATGGGACTATGGTAGTTTAATTGTGTCATGCCCCGTGAACCGAGTAGGTGTCAGCACACAGTTGCTAACTGGGAAAGCAGCGGTGGCATCGCTGTTGTCCAATACCTGAGCTCGCTTTCCCTCGCCAGAAGCTGTCTGACCACGCCAATGAACTTGTCGGAACATTTTTGTCATTATTTTCGAGTTGGTGTAGAAATCGCGGTTCTGGTTGTAGCATTTTTCTGGAGTTAGCAAGCTTCAAACTATCATATCGGTTGTGTCTCTGCCTGCTCTGAAGCTGCATTGGCTCTCTGGAAGATGACATTGTTTCAACTCTAAGATCAGGCTGTTTTACTATAAACGTTCGTAGCGCCTTTGAGCGAGTATTTTACTTGGATACATGGCACTTAATATATCCATTTGTGTTACTATTACTCATTACATGCATAGTTACGAATGTAAAGACAGGCACTCGCTATGTTATTGCCGGATGTTATTGCTATAAAGAATGTTTTTGTGTCTTCTAGTACCGTTGTAGCGCTTACATTTTTCCGGCGTTATAAACGTTCCGATTGTTGTTTCTGCGCATGCGCGATAATTGTAAAATCATCCATATGCAGCGAAAGGACAAAACATTTATGGTATAAATACTACGGGTTGTTCGCTAGGATGTAAATAACCTCTCAGTAAAGTTATTTGTCGCAAATTAACACGAGACAGACAGGTTTTGAGGCAGGTTTTGATAGCAAGCGTAAATCACGTGACTGTAGTGCGCCATAAGCCGTGACAGTGATTTAAACAAACGTATTATTTTATTATATTGAACAACATTTTAAGCAACTCTTCACAGTAATCATCAGAGAAGAGTTAATGAACAGCCCGTGGGATTTATTTAAAAAATGCTTTGTCGTTTCGCTGCACTTTGATGATTTTACATTTATCGCGCATGCGCAGAAACGTCAATCGGAACGTTTATAACGACCGGGAAAATGTAAACGCTACACAGTAACTGTCGCAGTAACTGGCGATCAAAACCACCCAAGCCACTCGGTTATTTGCGGTTATTCATAAGTGGTTATTCACATAAGTTCTCAGACAGGGGATCTCAGACTCTACCAGTGCTAAAGGTGGCCGCAATGTTTGTCATCAAGATCTGCTAATGAAACGGAGCATTCAAATACAACCTGCCTAAACGTTTTGTAGACAAATAATTTGTTTTTAGTCCTTTTTCATGGTATTTTCAGGACCTGGGTAAATTCGCGAAACAACAGCCAGTAACGAAGTAGTTTCCATGCGCTTTCGGTTAGATAACGCAAAAGGAACGTCACGTTTTATTGGTCTACGATACAATGAACGTTTACAAAACCGCGGGAGTTTTCAGTGTGCTGATTGGCTTACGCTCCCGCGGTTTTATGCGTCACAATCGTATGACGTCACGAGACGCTACCGTAGCCACCAGTTGGCTTTAGAACTTTCATAAGAACAACAATAGCGAAAGGCTAAGCATGTGTTGTGAACTGTTAAGAGAAGAAGGTGTGTAGCGGCCCCGTGTGAGAGAGAGACAACAGCTCACGACGTCGGAACATCTCGCACACTGAAGATAACAACGGACAGAGCGCTAACACACGCATCGCTGCCGGCAGTTCGCTTTGACTTCGAGTTCGATTTCAACTCAACCGCGGCGCAACCGACATGACACGTGAATGCACTGCAGGAGTGTGGAGTGTAACCATTGACGCAGTACTCAACGGTCGGGACACCCACATTCCGAGGTAAGACTACATTCTGTAATTGATTGTAATTTAGGTGTTGAATGTGATAGGCTATGGTGCGGGCTCTTTAGCTTTTATAAACCTTATACATATAGCCGAGTCACCTTGCCATTCTTCGGTGCCACAACTATATGTTATGACGGGGGCATAAGCCAAAGTAAGGTCACTTGTAATCTACATAATTCCAAAATACCAAAACTAATCAAATTGCGATTTGGCCTTTGCTTAAAAACTTAGCTAATCATTGTCGTATTTTGTATTTCAGGTACTTCACGTGTCCACCCAACTTGACAGATGAAACTGGTAGGCTCCTTTTAACTAAGGTTCGGTTATTATTACGGTTATTATTATTGTTATTATTATTGCTATTGTCTACCCAGGAGTCGGTAGACCTAGTGACCAATGTCCTTTCTGTTGTTGTGAAGAGGGCGAAGAGACAGGGCAGGCGACCGGGGACTGGCGGCAAAATTCGAGAATGTGCCCGCATCTAGACAATTAGTCACTTAGTCTCAGACTAGTCTAGATCTAAGCTAAGCCTAAGACTGCAGTGGACGTGAGTCGAGACGAAATATTATTTTGTTATTTTAATTCATACGTTTGTGAATGTTTGCTCCGTCAGTGTTTAGTTCGACATGCGGAGGAATCCGGAAGTGAGCGGGACGACCGTTAAACGATCGACGAATGTCACCGGAAACGTCGCTGTCACCGACCCGCGATTTCCGGTCGTGGGCGCGGTTGAACGTCGCGCGAAACATCCGCCTTCAGTGACGACACAGCGTTGAAAATATGTCCGATAACGTCGTTCAAGAAGCAAGCGCATGTTCAAATCGGACCAAGCGACACCACAATTGTGTCAGATAGACGCCGACGTTCCGACCGGCCCGCGCCGAGCGAGATGTCAGTGTAGACCGGACAAGATGCACGTGCTTCGGTCGGGCAACGATCCTCGGACGTTCTGTTGTCGACGTGATAACAGGACGGTTCTTTTCTAACAGTCTACGATCACGATCGAACACATGACTAAATGGAAGACAAAATGTTGCTATTGTGACAATAGACATTTGCTGACGCTGATTGGGCCGTCCCTGCTTTGCCGTTAATAAAGTGTCTGCATTAGTGACTTTGAATACAGTCGTCAATTTTCTGTATTTAGTCGTTTTATTAATATATTTACTTATTTCTTTGATCCATATCACCCTCATTGTGAATCCCTGTATAATCACAGGTGGATCTATTGGGGGTGGGGTGGGGGTACGTGCCGCTGCTACCATCTCTGGATCAGCCCTTTTGGAATTATAAAGAAACACGCATAGGGCTATATGTATACATAACAGCTTATTAGCATTTTGCTAATTGGGTACGAAATCATTCGCTCGACAGCGCCACCTGCTGGTCACATGCCTCACTCCTCCCTCACCGGATGTCGCAAGCGTGTGGATCCATGCGAAGAGTTAAAAGGTCAACAACGGAAGTTGGTGTTTGCGATTTGCAACCTTATTTATTCGGTACAATGCGGACAATTTCACAATGTTTATGCCTACGGGATATCCGATCAAAGGTAAATTGTCCCGGCCGCGATACGTCAGACAAACTGCATTCCATTCAAAAACAGCTCTCGTCAAAACGAAAGAGGACTGGCATATTGTGGAATGATATTAGAGGTGTCACATTATGACAGATGTCAGTTGATGTTTTACTGCATTATGACAGATGTCAGTCGGTGTTTTACTGCATAATGACAGATGTCAGTCGGTGTTTTACTGCGTATAGATACAGGCGTCATTTTGATTGGTGATGCGATCCAGGCAAATCGTTATCTGGTTCTAGAAGAAATGAACGGAGTCAGGTTAGAGATGGACTGTGGGAAAATGAAGTATTCGAATTCCACGAATGTTATACGGCACGTGTGTGAATGAATGCTAATTAATGTCTGAAAAGGTGAATATCCTAGTTGGAAAACCCTGGCAGGCTGTGACGGAAACGTTATATCATGGCCGCCTAAGGGGAACTCAAATGTTATCTGTGTGAGGAGCCAAAATGTGCAATCACCCCACGGAGCCTGCGTAATCGAGGATAATACTGCCATAATTCCTGCTTCATAAACAACTGCAACTTTGTATTTCTGTTTATTTTTGTGTAAAAATAAGTTTAAAGGTGAATACTGTTAATAGCATATTATCTTATAAAATATATCCTTATTTTAGTGTTTGTTTTGTAGTTGGCCTGAGAGCCCATCGCCGTGTCTACTTTATTCTGGAATAAGGCCGCATTTGTGACCTCATTAGCCGAGCAGGCTAATGAGGCCACCAGTGCGGGGGGGTTAAAACGTGCTGCCACCTAACGGAGCCTGTGTAATCGAGCAACTTCCCGAATTGATTCCTATTCTAAAGTTACCGCTCAAAACATTCAGAACCAGGCTGCACCATCAGAATGAATCGGCGATGTAAAGTGGCGCGACGCTAAATTGCGTTTGAGTAATAACAAGAGTGGAATAAATTATCAACAGAAACAACGTGTAGTACTACGTCTGTGCAAAAGGTGGAGACACCCGTTAAAGTTTGCCCAGTTATAATTATGCTCCAGAGAAGATCGTTAGTAATCCCCTGCGAGGCAGCACTGTATGTCGCCTTCTCGTAGCCGCAGAGAGAAGCACAATATGTTGGTAGTTGAACAAATGTAACGTTATATAATCGCATGCAAGACAGAAAACTAACGTCACAGACACACGCACGCGAGGATTCTCGCATACGTTGGGATCAAAGTGAGATCTGGGTGGGTGGGGGTGGTCGGTCGGTCGGTCGGTCGGTCGGTCGGTCGGTCGGTCGGTCGGTCGGTCGGTCGGTCGGTCGGTCGGTCGGTCGGTCGGTCGGTCGGTCGGTCGGTCGGTCGGTCGGTCGGTCGGTCGGTCGGTCGGTCGGTCGGTCGGTCGGTCGGTCGGTCGGTCGGTCGGTCGGTCGGTCGGTCGGTCGGTCGGTCGGTCGGTCGGTCGGTCGGTCGGTCGGTCGGTCGGTCGGTCGGCCCGGTCGGTCGGTCGGTCGGTCGGTCGGTCGGTCGGTCGGTCGGTCGGTCGGTCGGTCGGTCGGTCGGTCGGTCGGTCGGTCGGTCGGTCGGTCGGTCGGTCGGTCGGTCGGTCGGTCGGTCGGTTTTTATTCGTTCACCCGTCTGTGTACGTGACTGAAGTTACGCATGAATGCATTATATGTATTTCAGTCAATACGTAACCAGTGATGGGTGCATGAGTACAGTGTGTACGAGTATATATGCCAACACACAGCGAGTGATGTGTGTACGAATATAATGTGTACGTACATTGCACCCAACACGTACCGAGTGATGGGTGCACATGTAAGTCAGCAAACGTGCAATGTGTGTAAGTGTAGCACAACAAACACAAACCATTTCGTTGTGCTTTGAAGACCGGCAACAGACACTGTCAGTCGACGTCGTCCATCGAACCACCATCGAGTTAGACTATATTTCACAACAATTCCGCGTACCGAAGACGTGTCGGCTCGCCTTGGCCGTCTCTCTCGTGCCGTACACGTCAACGCCTGTCAGGTGACGCTTGGTGTGTGACGTAAACAACGTCGAACAGTGAAAGGTAATAACTAAATAATTGGCCGATTAATCTCGAGCCGTGATCGCTGATCACCGACGGCCGTTATTAATGCGATCCAATAAGAATGACGTACCGTGACCGGTTATCCGAGTGAGGACATTCGCGCGCCGGTCCCCAAAACTCTTTTCTTCGCTCGGGCAGCCTGGCGTTTTTTATGAGACATTCGGGTATTTATGCTGCAACCTCTTTGTCGAAGGTACTTTATATCATGTGGCCACGAGTCGACCCCATCACCCTTGCGGAATAAACCACCGTGCAGGGCTGCTCGTTACGGGCTGAAGTGACTGGGGTCTCGCTGATTTACACGCCGCGTCGCGGTGTCAACGACGTATGTGGCAGATTTAAGGGTCGCTAACGCCGAGGAGAATAAAGACATGGCTGCGGTTGTGACCCTGTGGATGGTCTCGTGGCTCATGACGGGTGGTGACCGTCACGAATCACCCCAGCCACTTGGACACTCGCGACCCTTATAATCATTTCATCCCACCTAATGCGTAGTGGACGCGTGCGCGCCCAGTCAAACGCGCGATATACGCCTACGCAACTGAAGGCGATGATACACGATACACTCGTACGAGTGACTCGGGCGAGTCACTCGTACGAGTGTATCGTTCGTGTATCATCGACTTTAGTGGATTTAGTAGTTAAAAATACGAAATCAGTAGTAGCTAGTAGTTAGTTAGTTAGTTAGTTAAATAAATACAAGATAAATACGATTCACTCGTACGAGTCTATCGTTCGTGTATCACCGCCTTTAATGGATTTAGTATTTAAAAATACGA
>JAODUO010001021.1:80000-82500 GCA_025642075.2 Ridgeia piscesae
AATTGGCAAATGTATGAACGGGGCTACTTGTTCCAGACATGGGGTCAAATATTTTTAAATGTGTTTAAATACAAATACTTTTGATGGATTAAATACAAATACTTTTAAATGCAAAAATATTGTAATATAAATACATTGGAAAATATTTCAAATATTTAAATAAATACATTTCAAATATTTTTCACTTTCAGTATATATTACCATAAAGGTAAAAGAAAGAAAAGCAAACTATATGTCGAGAGTACTAGACATCTAGTTTATTGTCATTTGTGAAAAGTACAATTACTTGACGTTTAAGAATTCAATCAAGAATAATTTTAAATTGCAATGTGTTAATACCCATATGTATTTGAAAAGGTATTTTAAAAGTATTAAAAAACGAGTTTGAAAAACATTTTGAAATATCAAATACTTTAGGAAAGTGTTTCAATACAAATACAAATTATTTTAATTCTGCAACGTCAAATACAAAAAGAAAATACTTTTTAAAATATTTAAATACTTTAAAATATATATTTGATCTCAAGTCTGACTTGTTCTACACAATTGTATTCGTCATCGTGCCTTTTCAATTTAATATCGCTGTATTACATGTTTGCCAACATACGACCAACAACTGGCGACCACTTCGGAACCGTTTAGCGATTTGTGGGTTTTTTCCTTCTAAAATACGTATATGTGACTAAGCTTTTGGCGTCACTGTTAGATTAAAGTTTGGGACAAATACATTTCATTTGGAACTGCTTTAGTTAGGGCCTCAATGGCATCGCGACATTACATGTATGGTGGCATCATTGCAATAATATATCAACTATTTCTACATGTTGATTTGTGGAATTCTAAAGAAACAGAGATAGAGACAAAGTGAGACCGACAAACAGACGTACGTACTGACACACTGAGACCAATTGACAGAGAGACGGACTGTCAACGATAGCTAGAACGAAAGAGAACGTAATAATTATCGTAGCTACACATGTCGCTATTTCGCGATCATTATTTTCGAACTATTTGTTTCATTATAAAGAGATTCCAAAGTCCTATAAATAGGTATAAAAATGTACTCATTGGCCCGGGGGTAGCCGCCTTAATATATTACTCATTCCCAGGACAAATCACTCGTTCCCATTCGTGGTGAACATCGCTTGTACGCGAATTGTTATGCAAAGTCGTCTGTAGACTTGTAGTGCCGCTTAAACATAAAACGTATACGCAAATAAATTGTAATTTCATAAATGATGACACAGCTAAATTAGTTTAGTCAAACAAATGGCAAGTGCCTACTCGACCGTGGGACTAGCGTTAGTGAAAGGGTAATCACCCCGCCTCAGGCATTACCTCGGGCGATGAAGTTTGAACCCACAACATTGTAATTTACGCCTCTTGACAAACACATTTTAGATGTTATATTAAATGAATGAATTAAGACGTACTGTCGCATTTGTCAGTATAATTAATTGTCAGATAAATTGTAGCCCATTTTAAAGATTTTTATTGACAGAGTAATATTGTCGCTTCGTGTTTAATATCATCTATAACCACGTGATCGAAATAATACACGGCTTTTTAAAAAGTTTTGGCGGATGCCGTCCATTCTTGCATTTTGTTGTAATAAACCTGGATTAAATTATTTTGACGATTTGTTTTCAATTATCATCAATATGGTGGCAGCGGCTGTACTGAACTTTCATTCTTTTATTCTTTTATTATGTCAAGTTTCCTAGTAACCAGACACAATGATAACAAGGCCATCAATAATGTTCCATTGCCCTATCTCCGTAGTGGCTTGGTACATCATCCGTCGACCACTCATAATCTACAGTCGAGTGGTCAAAACACGGTTAGACTTCCGGGTCAGACTAACACGAGTGTAGTACCACAAGAATTGTGTTATTTGACATTTGTAAAACACCTTGATGTGAAATGAGTACACTGGAGCAGGCGTGCACGTAGAATCAGCGCTATAATGCATATGTAGTGTAATGATGCGTGTTAGGCAGAGTGTAGTTAGCGTAGTGATTTTAGCCATATTTGTTGACGTGACTCCGCGGATGCAGAAACATCTGCTGAATTTTTTAAATATTGATGAGCAGTGCACATTGCTTGCATTTAAAAAGTGCCAGAGATACGTGATTTAGAAGAAATGTGATTAGCATTCAGATTTTTCTCAGGTACAGTTTCATAATAATCAAACAAAATGTTAACATGGCCGCCAATGGGAAAGTCAGCCGAGTGCTGTGCCTTTGATTCATGCGCAAGAAGAATCACGTGACCACAAGCAGCGTTTTACCACACAGAGTAGTCAAGCACAACGGACGGAAAATATTTACACACGGGATGTGCGCCTGGACTGTTTGCTTGCGCTAAAAGCAGCCGGCGTGATTCATGCGTTAATCAGGGGAATAAATCTGAGCGTCGTTTAGTCCGCCTCCCAAGTCGACGTCTTATCCAAACAGTAGGATCTCGGGTTTCCCGTCTCCCCTCCCCGTCTCCCAGTCGT
>JAODUO010001021.1:85000-92500 GCA_025642075.2 Ridgeia piscesae
GCCGTATTTGCGTAAGCACTCAGGGGGGCCCACGTGTAGTAGTTATGAGACGCAGTAAAAATATTCGCTACCACTACGTCACTGTGAAATCTGTCTGCGACACTGGCGAACAAACTTGGCAGCGGTAGCGCTGGTTGCAGCCGCGGTCTTTGCCAATGCAGGAGACCGGAAGTGACGACGGTCGTGTGGTCCCCATCGCAAGACGGGTGTGTTCCGGTCTCGAGTGGTGTCTGACGCAGAACAATGGGCAGAATGTCGCCGTTAAAACACTGCTAATTGATGTGAACCCGTATATCATTTCAACGCCGATAATGTCCGCGCCTGTCCCGTCAGTCAAAACGGCAGAGGAGAACGACCAAGGCTGGCAGAAAGGTTGTATTCCAAGGAATTTGTCGCAATTTGAACATGAGGAGTGTGGAACAAATGGGAATATGACCAATTTAATCCAGTGTTAGGTGGATGTTTCACATGTAGACGAGCAGCTGCTCAAAGACGACATTAATTAGGTGGTTTGCGAACGGGACTGCGTTATGCCAATTCAAGCGTGACGGTGCGTCCTTGCGAACTAGAGCACTGCAGTGAATTCTAGGTAAACGATGACATGTGTAGATAAAGTTATATAATTCCACCTTCTTAAAATTGACTATCGTTGCTTGTGATGCCATGAATCGACCACTAATATTACAAAACAGACAACACGCATTGGCGGATACTGTATATGTACGAATGAATGTTCTTGATAGGTAAATACGCTCAATATGATTAACCAAGAAACAGTGGCGTCTATACTGTTAATAGAGCTCCAAATAATTTACAACGGTCACATTTTACACAAGAATAATTGAGAAAATCCGCCTTGACATAAGAAGAAAAGTTGCTTAATTCATTGCAACGATTATAAGTAATATATTATGTATCTTTCAGATAGCATGAAAGAAGAGGGCCAATATGTTCTAACTGCACACTGACATGGGATTATATATGTCTCTGGTTTATAGGGAGACGTGGGAGAGAAGTCATCACACTATTTTAGATTGAGGATTTATTTTCGTCAAGTAGTTCGATATGATTTATTTTTATATTTTGTCAGTTCGTTTTTCCAGGAAGTGCTGTTTTGCGTGTATGCACACATCATGATTGATATGATGCATGTCTAGTAATTTAAACTGTGTTAAATGTTATATTTTAGTGGTCATAGTAAATTCAAGATATACATTATATATATATATATATATATATATATATATATATATATAATACATATAATATATATATATATATATATATATATATATATATATATATATATATATATATATATACATATCCCTATTCTTATACTTATACTTGCAAACCCCATCTCCAAGTACATTTTCAAAATTCATACATAAATAACAATGTGCTGTAACATATATAGTATATAATTATATATATATATATATATATAATATATATATATATATATATATATATATATATATATATATATATAATTATATACTATCATATGTATTAATGTATATAACTGACTAGCTAAAAATCATAAAACTGATCATTAAGAAGTGTAATGTATTTACAACGGGTAAGTGTGGTGCTTGAACTGGTATTAAATGCGGTCTGTGTCTAGACGACATTAGGCCGAGATCTCTCGTTGTCGGCGTCGAGGCATTTGAGAGTGTACATGGCGTCGCACAAAATCTGACGTGACGTCGGAATAAAAGATATCCAGTTTCGTGTGTCTGCCCGTATCGCCGCGAGGTCTGGCCACTGTGGTCACGCCCGGTGTCCGGCGTGGGTATGCCGCCTCTAATTGTGAGTCACGTGTCCAGTCGTCAAACCTCGACGCGTGCCCTCGTCATAGCACGCCGTCTGTTTTGTTTTATCCCCGCTCCTAATGGAAGTCATTTATAAAGTGGGGAGGTGGCGGGCCAGGCTGTCGCGCTGACACGCAAGCGTATGGACTAGGGAGGCGCTCCCGGATATCGGCTGAGTCTCGGGGTGATTCCCCCACCCGACCGCATATTCCCTGACCGCCCGCCGGACCGGACAGTGACTAACCGTTGTGCCTGTGTGTGTGTGGTGCTCCTTTCCAGGTAGCGGCGGTCTATGGTGCTGCGCGCGCGGTCGTCGCCTCACTATCTGCGCCACCGCGGCCATGGATAGCGTCGATCCGACGGCTGGGGTGTCTCAGTACGGACCCGCGGACCCGTACGGACCATCGGACGCGGCGGCGTCGTTCTACATGAAGAATATCCTGAGCATGGGCGATCACCAGGCGGGCTCTTCCCCCGGCGAATACTCGCATTCGGTGTCTTCGGGATACACGCTCCCCTACGCCGGGTACTCGAACCAACATCCGGCCGTATCGTGCGGCGGACTGTATCATACACCGGCCCAGAACGTCGGGTTGACGGGATCAGGGAACGGCACGTATTACCCGGAAGGATGCTCCCCTCAGCACACGGGATTGACTTCGTACGCGGGAATGACTCCCTATGTCGCGTCGTATCCAGGTGTGACGCCATATGTAAAGCCGTCGTGTGCCTACAACAGCAACAACTACGGCGCCTTCCCGGGAAACTCTCCCGTCGCTGCTCCCTACCAGGCGTCTATCTACGACGTCGACCCGGCGCCGTCTTCCCGGGAAGGATGCAAGCCTCTCCCCTCAACCGGGCCGCTTCCCGCCTACCGCGAAGCCTGCTCTCCGGCCAGGCAGCGGGTTCTACTGTCGGCCTCCCTCTGCCCGCGTCCCGGGAAGGAAGCGACTGCGCGCACGGGTGAGTGGCTGTTTATGTGTCTACGTCCTTCCCACGGTAGCTGGGTCTGTCCCGTCGTCCCATCCCTAAACCTCTTTATATACGGCCACGTCAAGTAGCGGTGCTTACCTCTGAAGTGTTAACGCTTCAACTAATGAGACATGCTTCGTTTAAGCGCAACCCACAAGTGTCGTCCATACACCGCCGAATCCATAACACTCGGGCATATCAGCCATGCACTTCGCGTGAAACAAACAGCGTATCTCCCTATAACATATGTCACATCTCCCCTCGACGAAAAACAAACAACACGTGTGCCTATCTGCCATCACAGTACCGGCTATTTCTAATATACGGCACGCAAACGGCGAATGTTCTTATACGCCATTTTACTGCAAACAAATAGTCTTCATATGTGACTCTTTAAAGCAAACAAATGTTATATTTTTCATGTATGCCACTTTACCAGAAGCAAACAAAATGTCCCCCTATTGGTAACTTCTCGACAATGAAGCAACATATCTCCCTCCCTTTCTCCCGCTTTATAGAAACCGAAATCAAGTTGTTCCCCATCTTCCACTCTTAAGCAATCAAACCACTACTTCCTCAGCTTATATTCCACTACACGTCAAACACCTAACTCATTTATCTCCCTGTGTTCTACTCTATAGGAAATAAATAGTGATCTCCCTATTTTTCGTTTTACACCAAACAAGCAACTAACCTTACATTTTACAGTCAACAACCTATTTCGCTACATCTTCAACTTAATAGCAGATGAACAACCTGTCTAACAATCTGCAACGTTTTGGAAAACAAAAACAACAATTATCTGTCTACCTTCTACTTTTTAACACTCAAGAAGCACTCTCTCATCTCATTATATATTAATCTGAAACAAACAAACAAACAAACAAACATTCAAATGCATTATTTTCTACATTTCTCCATACAAATATCAAATCTCCTTAGCTTACATTTTACAGCAGACGATAAGCCTATCTCCCTATCTCCGACTTTACAACAAACAAACAACCTGTCTCCCTATCTGCCCCTCTCCGGCGTCGAACACTGTCACCATCGAAAACATCTCTCGCGCCTCGTGCGATAAATCACGCTTTAATGGATGCCATTATGTTGTTTTATTGGCGGGGCGTCAACCGATGCGCTGGTAGTTGTACTCTCGGTGTTAGATGCGACAAGTGCCAGCCGCTGTACCAGCGCAGTAACAGAAACACTAGCACTACGGATTTCGGCGAGTACTCCCATTTCCGTGATCGTAGTTGACGGACTTAAGTCATCTACGATCACGGAAGTGGGAGTACTCGCGCGTCTACTCACTTGCATCATTAATGTTGCAAAAACACAACCCTGTTCGTAGGATCTATCTAGGCATGTCCCTCGGCTTTGAAACTTGTTAAACGTTTTTTGGCAAAAACAAACAAACAAAAACAAAAGCAATCGTATACTGTATAATCACTTTAACATTGACATATTGAAAATTACTCGATTTGACTGTATAAGTTAAATAAAATAAATTAATACAGTCAAATCGAGCAATTTTCAATATGTCAATGTTAAAGTGATTATACAATACACGATTGCTTTTGTTTCTGTGTTGATATTTCGACTTTAATCGCTCTCACAAAACTGATGTGGGCTAGTTTTGGTAAATTACAAGAACTAATGATCCAAGTAAATTTCATCGACCATTTTACGCCAATTAAAAATAAATTGTTAAACCGATACTAATATTATTTAAACTAATAAACAAGAAACAAGTTCGCGAGTTGAACAGGTGTGACGGGTATCTCTGTAATTTATTTCCATACAGACACATCTCAGAACTATACCGATTACGCTGAACAGACTCATTTGTGATTACTAGCTAATTTATTGCGAGAGAGAGAGAGAGAGAGAGAGAGAGAGAGAGAGAGAGGAGAGAGAGAGAGAGAGGAGAGAGAGGAGAGAGAGAGAGAAGAGAGAGAGAGAGAGAGAGAGAGAGAGAGAGAGAGAGAGAGAGAGAGAGAGAGAGAGAGAGAGAGAGAGATTTGCATATATCATGTTTTCTCAAGGAATTAAATAAAACGTGCACTGTTATTTCACGCTCACTATACTTACAACTATAACATAATGGTCTACGAAAATCAAATAATGCTACCAATATGTATCCGTTTATAGTGCTGAAATACATAAATAAGACGACACAAACTAGCCGAAATATTTACATTAATACAAGGAAAGATAAGTATATATTAATAAAAACAAAGATAAGTATATATTAATAAAACAAAACAGCAAGTAAAAACTACAAAGTTTGAAGCAGACATTGAACATGTAATAGTTTTCTAACTTAACATAACTTTTGTCAACGTGTCGCTTTAAGTCATCATGTCTTTGCAAGAAACAAGAAAGTCGACAACTGAAGATCCATATACACTGGTTTGTGAATGTTTAAATATTAAACGTGTAGTGACTTGGTATGTAAAATCCCATCGATCAAGATGTCATGAGCGATATGTCATACGTTTTACTATATTCATATGGAGAAACCGTGTGAAGTGCTATACGAAAGACATTTACCCCATGCTAGAGTGAAGACAAATTCATATTTTCTCGCCTTTACAATCGTACGGTAGATTTACAGGTACGGTATATTTACAGGTAGACAATGTGGGGGGATTAACATGGCACCTGTAGCTAAGTAAATTTCCAACATGAAAAGAGTACGCATGACAGAGAAATATAGCATTTATGATTATAAGTATTCAACACAGACCCCCTCGGGGCTTGTGATTAGCATTATCATTAGACGATAATCGCCGCCAAGTCGTAATAGCATTCACACCGGAAGTGGCTCCTTGATATGTTGGTTAATGTTATTATGTATATGCTTCGAATCAAACATAAACCTAGAACTTTTTTATGATATTTCATCGTACCTGTCTTTGGCTATAAATGCAACATGATGCATTCAAAATAATATCGCTCTCCCGTCGATCTAAACAACGGTTTTGCTGCAGTGACATGATAAATAAGTACAGATGTGAATTGTAATCATCAAGTGATTGTTTACAGATACGTAGAGCTACTTAACAAAACACAAGACACCAAAGAAAGGCAGGTGGCGGGTGCGTTGCTTTAGGGAGACGGGAATGATTAGGTGCATTTTGTCGGCGATGTTGAACATATCTAAACAGACATAACAAGATTTACACAATGGAACTACCTCATAAACCTCTAGTGCTGTCTGCGCTCCGGGGGCCGTCGCTGCTGAATACATCAGAGTCAGTTTAGCCTTACACAAGGACGACCGGAAAAGGAAACTTGCATTATTTGCATCTATCTATCTATCTATCTGTCTATCTATCTATCTATCTATCTATCTATCTATCTATCTATCTATCTATCTATCTATCTATCTATCTATCTATCTATCTATCTATCTATCTATCTATCTATCTATCTATCTATCTATCTATCTATCTATCTATCTATCTATCTATCTATCTATCTATCTATCTATCTATCTATCTATCTATCTATCTATCTATCTATCTATCTATCTATCTTCTATCTATCTATCTATCTATCTATCTATCTATCTATATATCTATCTATCTATCTATTATCTATCTATCTATCTATCTATCTATCTATCTATTTATCTATCCATCTATATATATATATATATATATAGTTATATAATTCATATATATATATTTATTTAGTTATATAATTCAAGTATATATATATATTAGTTATATAATTCATATATATATATATATATATTATATATATATATATATATATGATATTTATATATATATAAATTTATAATATATATATATATATATATATATATATATATATATATATATATATATATATATATATATATATAATATTATAATATTGATAGATAGATAGATAGATAGATAGATAGATAGATAGATAGATAGATAGATAGATAGATAGATAGATAGATAGATAGATAGATAGATAGATAGATAGATATATAGATAGATAGATAGATATATAGATAGATAGATAGATAGATAGATAGAAGCAAATAATTCAAGTTTCCTTTTCCGGTCGTCCTTATGTAAGGCTAAACTGACTCTGATGTATTCAGCAGCGACGGCCCCCGGAGCGCAGACAGCACTAGAGGTTTATGGTGGTAGTTCCATTGTGGAAATCTTGTTAAGTGTCTTGTTAAGATATGTTTCAACATCGCCGACAAAATGCACCTAATCATTAACGGAGTATATTAAACATATATATATATATATATATATATATATATATATATATATATATATATATATATATATATATATATATATATATATATATATATATATATATAAATAAACATATACCGGCAATATAATTACGACAGTCTTATATTGATTATAGATATAATAACCATGATAATATAAAACGATGAATACATAATAAATTTAACTTAATGCATATACGTTTTTGTTAAACATACACGTGTTTGTTTAATTGGGAAATGCATGCGCCACTAATGTGCACTGTATTACAGTGGTACAAACAATTATCAGAAACATATTGAGTTGAGTGGAGTTGATAGACTTCAGCACATAAATCCTTTATTTTATAGGTACAGACTACTGAAATGTCAAGAATTAGTACAATTAAAAATGTGTTCTAAATTGTATAAGACATATAACAATATACTACAACATGCACATGTTCAATGCCTCTTTACAAAGTA
>JAODUO010001021.1:97500-105000 GCA_025642075.2 Ridgeia piscesae
TAGCTTAATTACTTAACTTATGTATGTATATGTATTTACTTATTTTAGATTGCTAGCGCCTTTGGGCAGCTTTTTGTCCCGGATACATGGCACTTTATAAATGTTTCTAAATAATAATAATCATCATCATCGTCGTTATTATCGAAATATTGTTATTATTGCTATTGTTGTAATTATTATTATTTTATTATTGTTATTATTACTACTATATGATTATTGTTATTATTATTACTATTGTTCTTGTTCTTGTTCTTGTTCTTGTTCTTGTTCTTGTTCTTGTTCTTGTTCTTGTTCTTGTTCTTGTTCTTGTTCTTGTTCTTGTTACTATTATTATTATGGTTATCTCCGTGTGTGTCTCACAGATTCCTACAACTCGTGTGGGTCGAGTCCTGTGCATTCCGTCAAGTCGGTGTCACCCGACTGTGACACGACACCGTCCACCGATGTCCCGAAAGACCGTGCGATTATGAAGAAAGAGCCCGGATGTCATCTGCTGCGACAGCGCACCAAGCGGAAACCTCGCGTACTCTTCTCCCAGACTCAAGTCTACGAGCTGGAGCGGCGCTTCAAGCAGCAGCGCTACCTGTCGGCGCCCGAACGGGAGCAGATGGCGGCCATGTTGAAACTGACGTCACAACAGGTGAAGATCTGGTTCCAGAACAGACGCTACAAGATGAAGCGACAGAGTCAGGACAAGTCACTGGAGCTGGCGGCCTTCCATTCGGCTCGGCGGGTGGCGGTGCCAGTGTTGGTTAGGGACGGAAAGCCATGCCTGGGCGGGAACAATGTCGTCGGTTGCTCCTACTCGACTCCTTATAACGTGAACCCGTTCGCCCAATACTCGTCATCCTACACCAATATGGCCGCCGCACCGCCCGCTGGCCAACAAAATGGCGGCTACGCGCAGACGCAGTACCAGCAAGGGATTATGACGTTATAGTGTGACGGTGCCCGCGAATAACTGACTCGATGATCGTACACCCGCATGGCGAAATGTGGTAGCATGTTAAACGACGCATTCAGTCAGTGCACACTGTTGATTGGTTTATTAAGTTTGCCAATTTGACTGTTGAGACATTGCAAGTCTGATGCCGAAATAAGCAGTAATTCCTGTACATTTGTATATTTTTATAACGAGTAATAATGTCTCATTAAAATGGTCGTGTCTATAGCGTACTTTTTCATATTTGTGTTATATGTGATATTATATTCGCGTACGGTTTGTATTTTTATAAACCGCAGTATTACGAATTTTAATGCATAACACAATTACATATTATATAGTCATTACCCTCGATTGTTTGTTGCTTTAATTGTGGCGGAGCTCAATACTTCCCAGAGAAGTCGAAATGTTGTTTGATTGATCAGGACTGCTAGGGAGTAAAATGTAAAGCGCCCTCACCACTCCTGATAACTGGATACCATGCAATATAAGAATTTACCTTTATTTTACCCTACTTTAGTTTTCAAATATCATAAGCCCTACACACGCGCACGTAGCAAGTGCACACGCAATAACAATTGCGAGAGTACTCACGATTTACATGGATGTTATTCCATTTACACTATGTCATATATATATATATATATATATATATATATATATATATATATATATATATATATATATTTTATATATATATATATTATACCAGCAAATTTAGGTGGGTTTACTTAATATTTAATTTACTTAATATTATATAACGTTCAGCAGAAAAAAGACATGTAAACTATATATATATATATTAAAATATATATATATATATATATATATATATATATATCAAAAAATTTGGGGGAGTCCAAATTTGAAAGATGTATCGACGGTCATGTATCCACTGCGCTTGACTATTATTAAGTTAAATATTTTCATTATTAAATAAAACTGCATGCAATCGGTTAAGTTGGGTACAATCGTCATAATAATTTACATAAACTGGTTAACTTGCAAAAGCGTGGAATGTTGCAGACTTATCGCAGATTCAAATAATATTGTGCTATATTATAGCTTAATCTTACGGTTATATATTATTTTAAACTATATATGTTTATATATTTTTATATATATATTATTATTATTATTAAAATATATATATATATATATATATATATATATATATATATATATATATATATATATATATATATATATAATCACCAGCAAAATTGTGTGTGGTGTCATTACACAACGAGTTGTTTAGGTTTAATTATATTGTTAATGTAATATTACACCAACTATTATACACTTCTATGTAGTCTTACGTCGTTACTCTTTCCCATTATAATTAATCATGCGATAACGTT
This sequence comes from Ridgeia piscesae, assembly GCA_025642075.2. Lineage (NCBI taxonomy): Eukaryota > Metazoa > Annelida > Polychaeta > Sabellida > Siboglinidae > Ridgeia > Ridgeia piscesae. The sequence continues at coordinate 99,805 of JAODUO010001021.1, forward strand.
TTATAGCGAATACGTTCGGCCGCAGTTACTTTTACAGTTTGTCGGAAATTAAAACACCATTCGTCAGGATTTTAACACTACTACGCCCATTCTTTTATTCAGCCACATTATTTATACACCAAAAACGTACGTATAGAAATCGGTAGCATTTTCGTGTAACAAATATACTGAACATTTTATTTATTTTAACAATATACGTGAAATTATTATGTATACTGCTTTAATTTGGTTTAAAGTATGCTGACATATTCGTGATAAAGTACGTTTCTAATAAGCGCACACTATATTTCTATTAATCCCAATATGTATCGCGATCGCATAGAAACCACTGGTATATAATAGTACAGTGGTAATATATACTTCTTGCGTTTCGTGTCCTATATCGGGAAATGTTTTATTTATTTACAACTTCAACGGCGAGATAAAGCTATAATGTGGGACAGATTTTGAAATATGTTGTTTTGACTTACCAACAAACACTACATCGCATATTACAAGTTTAATATTGATCACATTTTCGATAGGAAGTCACGTGACGAGTGTGAACGTGTGATCCAGTTTAATATGTTTGGATATTGTTCTTGGTAGTTCTATGGGTAAAATGACTGCACAATGTCATCTTTATCTCTTTATCGCCGTCGAATGAATATGATCATGTTTCTTCAGAAGAATATCTGAGCTATATTCGTGCTAACGTTTCCTGGTAAATAATGATAATATTACAACTCCTTATACTTTTATATATGTAACATACATAAACATCGCCTCCAACAACACATGTCCTGCAAATATATAAATATATTTGGGCAGAATCGATGCACTACGTCGCGTTAGGACATGTGGCTTGTCACAGAGGTCAAGATACAATAAATTTCGCCATACAGTGCTGTGGCCTTGCGTCAAGCCACTGCAGACGTCATGTCAACTCAGCAAGGTTAATGATAGATGCTTTACACGTTCTACATATTGTAACACGATATGTTGTCTATACACAAACATTCAGGTTTACGCTGGACGTTTATTGTTTCACAAAATTGGCGCAAATACAGTTTTGCCTATTGCATCGGTTCAGCGTTCAGGTCCTAATAAATACGCATATTAAACCACTCACAGTATAATCCATTTGATGAAAACTTTATTCTGTTAACCCATGAAAACGATTTTGAAAACTTATACTAACAAAATTAATGTCACTGTAACTAATATTCGTTATTGATTAATGTTCCCGCTAAAGTTTCACACTGTAAACGAAATATACAGCTTCAAAATATGCGCTCTTATGCTATAGCGGGGAATATTATGTAGTCGGCCCCTATTAGAGAAAAATATAATCGGCGCGTTTCGTTTTTTCTCACATCAAATTGCGTAATTTAGTGAAATTCCTTCCGATATTTATCACCATCAGTATTATGGTTAAAACCCGCTTTTTAATTTCACGTATTACCAGGTTTACATGTGAACAGGCGAAGTTTGTAATTGACGGTGACTGTGAGTATCAAAGCCGTGTTAGAGAAGATCCGGGCAACTGTGGGAGATGTGTTAGGGATTTGGCGACGGAGACCCTTGGAGTATGGGTGGGATTATAGGAAACGATAAGTTCACTCGTATAAATATGATTAAATGAAAAAAACATAACCGGTAATGGTGTTAACCGTATTGATCAGTGTGTGAATTTATTATATATTTATTAAGACATAAAATAATTACCTTCTGTTTGTTTAGAAGAGTGTATATGTACCGGACAATTAGCACCTTTCTTGGAGTTCTATCTACTTGACACTTGAAGATACCTATGAATATCCTACAATCGGTTAGAATCACGTACATTTCCCCTTTCTCTCTTTATAGCAATATTCACCCTTCGACGCCGCATAATTATAAGTGTTTTGGAATATTTTATTGTCTAGTTAAATATTGTTAAAATGAACATTGAGCGAGGACCGGCGACGAAATCGTCAAGTCAGAATATTTTGTATACAACATCTGATACGTCTGCGGTGTTGCGAAATTCGGCTGTTTGTAGACATTATACGCTGTAGACTGTAGTCTCGTGACGGTGCGCGCTGTATCGCCGTGGAAGATGTTTGATGCAAGAGCAACATCGGCCGAAGGAGATAGCGCGGCACCGGTGTGGAGACGTATCGTTGACCGTCTCGGTGGAACGAGCTCCCGTGGAGTTAGTATACATACACATTAGTGTGTTAGTATACATACCAGACATAAACACACGCAAGTCCACTCACGTATGCACGCACGCATATACGCATGCACGCACACATATACGCACGCACAAACACATATGCATCACACGCACCGTCGTAATTGCGTACACGTGCGCCCGTGAATGAATTAACCATGCATGCACGCACGCACGCACACACGCACGCACAAACATTTATACATAATAATTGAATATGAATATAATCATATAATCTATATATATTATATATTATAAATATGTATACCATGACATATATTATATCTAAATGTGAAATTTAATATATATATATATATATATATATATATATATATATATATATATATATATATATATATATATATAAACTTATAGAATAGTATATATAATAAAATGTGAATGAAGTAGTATATAATATATATTTGAGTATTAGTATATTTTATATATATTATATATTCATAATATATTATATATATATATATATATATATATATATTATATATATATCATATATATATATATATATATATATATATATATATATATAAATATATATATATATATACATATATATATATATATATACATATATATATATATATATATATATATATTATATATATATATACATATATATATATATATATATATATATATATATATATATATATATATATATATATATATATATAATATATATATGACAATTTCTTGCAGCCATTAGCCCGGTCCATCACATCATGTGTTGACGTTAGTTTCCGTCGTGGCATTGAGTCGCACAGTTCCCACGTCGTGACGAGTTGGTTGACTCACTGCGTGGCGCCGTCGGTGATTCGGCGTGATGCGGCAGGAATGCTCGACAACAGTCGTGCATTCTGTCTTCGGCTCTGTCCGACATAACGTCTCGGTCCCTGCTAAATGGACACGCCAATCTCGACTGTTTCTTGTCAATGCTGGCACAACTTGGGTCTGCGGCATCTCGCTATGCTCGGACTGCTGGTGGGGACTCGGTGTCGGCGTCGCGCTTACATTTTCCTGGTGTGATAGTGAAAATTCGGCCGTTCCCAGATTCGGCTAAACGCATACTTAGCAAGCGCAGTCCCGGTTTTATCAGTTCTGACGTAGCATTGGTAACATACGCCATGCCCGGGCCGAGTTTCCTCAAAAGGCTTATCGCGCATGCATTTTATTTAATAGTTGAGAACAGCAATCATATTAGAATATTTGATGTGTAAATAACGGAAACGATGTTGGCAACAACGGAGAATCCTGACCTGTTACCGTTGGGATCCCAGATTTGGCAGATTTGTGCCGAATTTTGGCCCGGCCGAATCTGGGACCACGACACCGGGCGTTAATTAATATCCGGATGACGTTTCTGCCTCATGCACGATAAATGTAAACTCATCAATGTGCAGGAAAACGCAAAGCATTTATAGTATAATATCAAGAGTTGTTTGTTAACTTTCCTTTGCTGTTTTGGGTGAAAAGTTGCTTCAAATTTCGTTCGATAAATTAAAATATTACGGATGTTTACATCACTGTCACGGATTATGACGCACTGAAGTCACGTGATTTGCGTTTGCTATCAAACGATGACTCACAGACTTATTTGTCGCGTGTTAATTTGAGACCAGGAACTTTGCTGAAAGGTTATATACGTGGTTTGGCTCACCGTAGCCGATATATATCAGACAACAGATTTTTTTAACATAATAATCAGCGGTAACTAATTACAACAACTGACTCCAGCAAGCTTACATTTTATGAGGCATTAAATTATATCCGGATGACGCTTCTGCGCATGCGCGTATCTAGGGGAATGTACTTATTATGGACCAACTATGATTGTCGTGACCAATACTACATACACTTTTTTATTATTGGAATTTTTATATACAAAATCCCTAACACCATATAGAATTGTTTGGGTGGCCTCACCAACACCCAACCTATTTTTCCTACAAAATCATTGTGGTATATATCACTGCTGCAAGAAAAATCTGCCCATGCAGTTTGTTAATTTCCTGCGATAAAATCGCAACCATAAGCTACACAAACAACTAGAGCGTAACTTTCGTCTACGTCGTTTCGATTTAGCCTCTTTAATGGTAAATAATGTTCGCGGCCTCCCCTGGCGGGGTAACTGATTGCGTCTTGCCAACCCGAGATCGCTGTTCCTTCCTTCTCTTGTGTACATTTATAATACGTCGTCCCTGGGCAAGATCAAAGAGAACGCATTTGGTCCGTAATGACGCCCTTCGTCGACGTCCCCCGCGGACTATGCAATGTCATTTCGTTGCCCCATCAGCGACTCGGGCGCATGATTAATTCCCGACGTAAATATGTGCTGTGAATACTGGCATAAAGGTATAAGCTTTTGTGTGTGGGTGAGACTAGTATGCACGCTCAATGTCGACCCAGTGCGCAAGTGGGACGACGTACGACTGATTCAACGGGCGTCATACTGATTATATTATTGTCCGTTTCGTAAGAGGATTATTCCAACTAACGGAGTGACGAATGTCACTTTAACAGATGTTGCGGAAATTCGTTATGGAAAGGTGCAGTTTGTTGTGCTAATAGTAATATTAAAGACGATATATTGTAACAAAGATATGCATGTGTGTATATGTATGTATGTATATTTGTATTCCTTAACACTTCTAAAAGCGCTTTATACTTCACCCAAAGCAGACAGATTTTATTGGAAAACAATCGTTTGAATACTGAGAATAATTCAGCCACTCTTTCGTTACTACGCTAATGTTACATGTTTTACACTGTCCATGAAAAGTTCACTATGTTTAATAACGCAGTGTGGAGATGATATTAAACCTATTCATTCACCCGTCTATTTTCGTTAAATAACATAATACTTTGGCCCACCTAATACTAAGTGCTGTGTGGACTGTAGATGCCAATTAACGTCTAAGTTAGTTGCCGGTGGCCACGCCATTGATTGCAACAAATGCTGCAACGAAACAAAACAACTAAAG
>JAODUO010001021.1:110000-117500 GCA_025642075.2 Ridgeia piscesae
CGGAGTGAACGCATTACGGAGTGAACGTACAATGGAGTGAATGCACGGCGATGAGACAAAGCACGGGATACAGTGAACGCACGAAGACAGGACGAATTGAACACTTGACCGCAAGTGATTCAATTCTAAGTGTAATGACAATGATCAATGCGTTTTTCTTTCATTTTACCACATCCTTAAGTAATGGACTCTTGGAGAAAAGTGACTGCGGAGACGCATTTGTGTGGACGAAATTTATTATAACAAATTATTACATGTTGCTTCTGCTCTACGTAAACAAACTGTGCGTATTGCTCGCGTTGTTCAGGGCAACCAATTCAGCAAACTGACCGTCTACAATTACGCCGATGGTGACCCGAAGCCACGAAACAACCAATCACGCTTCACGATATTATATGTTGACCTTTCACCTAAGCTTCGTCCGACTGTTGTACGATATAACACTACGCAAGTTCGTTCCATTATATATGCTGTGTTCTTTTTTATTTAAACTGTTGCTCAGCATTTCCACTGTTAATGTTTCGTAAGATTATATGAAAAATGTCCAACAGAAACATCTGAAATTCCTTGACAACTACATAAAATTATGCTGCATGATAAATTGTTTTCAAAAACCACATACCTCCTATTTAACACATTCAAACACGGTGCCTTTACCAAAATAGCCACGTATTCTGTTCATACGTGATTTGCGTGGCGGAAAAAATCACACACCCAACTACAAACTTTAAAATACGTGTCATTTCACAGTAAATGCGTGCTAGCACTCAACTGGCTAAAGCGCCCAGTATATTGCGCTAAATTCCCATACATAAAAAGTAATAAAAAATTATAATATCATTATGTTTAGGTATACTTTGCTATCACAACTGGAATGTTCTCAGTCGTCTGTCGTCGGCATATGTTGGTTGTATCATGGCGCCATCGTCTCTTCTGTTTTACTTTATACTATTTTCAACATTTAGCGTTTTCATGAAATTGTTGTGGAAGTCTATCGGTTATCTTTCATATTTGTCACGTGAACTCGTGTCTTTTGTTTCCATTATTCAACTGTTTAGAAATATAATAACTAGGATAGTTGTCCTTCTTTCGATGATTTCCTAAGGGATTTTAAATTTAGATTTCTTAAGGGATTTTTAATTTAGTTTGATTTCAAATTTGAAATAATTTGTTATTTCAATGGCTCTATTTGTGATTTTGGTTTATTTTATAAATGTTTCGTCATCGATTCGGTACGACCGTACTCAGGTGAAACTAGCAGATTTCAATATATATACCAATCAAATCGCATCGTGTATCTTTTCACACGAATCTACCGATAATTATCAATATGCATAAAGAAACTAATTATAAAAAACGACAAGTTCCAGCCACGTCAATATGAGAGATATAAATACTTGTCACATAACAGTCCTAGTGAGATACGCGAGTATAGTTGACGCAGAAAACGCGGCAATGAAACGACGCGTTTCTCATTTACCGGCCACTTGCGCGAGAACAACTAGTCAGTAGTCAGGTAATTAGGGACGCAATCTATTGCCGTCTGTCGAGTTTTATTCGTGGGGTTGGACCAGAGACGATATACGGGCCATTAGACCCGCCTAGACACACGCCCACAACGAGTGCTTAAAAGGTAGTATTAATTACTTACGACAAGCGTTTGACATTGACCCAACGACCAATCAACGACTCATTAGACAGATGGCTGCGTGTCAAACACTACTGATGACCAACGACCGGACAGTGCCTGCCAGAGGCCAGTTTCATGAACTAGCGTAAGTGTACGCGCAACTAGGCGGTGTGGGCTACTGGTCGGAGTTACCATGCTCGCAGCAACTAGTCTACACATAGCTTACGGCCGGTTTCGTGAGACCAATTTAGCATTCGCGTAATTAAATCGACGTAGAATTGACCTAATTAGACGCAGGTGGGAATTCCTGAATTTGTGTTGTCTCTGGACACCCTTTTCCATAAGCTGCCTCCTTTGTTGTTCGTATACCAAATGCCAGGCTATGGTGAATGTAAAAAGATAGCCATTGTAAACATTAACAATAATTCTGTTTTACGCTATACAGTTGCGTTTCACGAGTCTGCTCCGTTGTTGCTATAGCTGCGCCTTGAAATGAGTAGGCGTAATTTTACGTTAGTTTAAATATTTACGCGATGCTCCTAAAGTTCGTTGATACACCCGACACGCCTACTCTCAACTTTACGAAGTTTGAGGCTTTCGGCGAGTTGTAGCCCGCCACGACGACGTAAGTATACATCATGAAACTGGTCGCAGAATGTCAAAGACACATCACCAAATGGTTGGTATTAAACTATAAAGTGCCTGCAATTTTTGTTTATTTGTGCAATATCATAATACTAATATTTGTTCGTTACATCGGGTATTGCTTTCGAAATTTTGGATATCAGAATGTTATAGTATATACAGACGGACTATACATAACGCAACACATATGCACTTATGTTGGTTTTTCGTCGCATTTCTGCGGTTGCTGAACAAACTATGATAGAAGGCATACTCCGATTATTTTAGTAAGATTAATTAGCCCATTCAAATATACGAGTTGCTTATACCAGTCGATGTATTGTATATAGCTCGACATTTTTGTGATGTGTGTTTGAAATGAAATGAGCCAAACATAAATAATTAATAATGTATACTGATTTATCATAAATTGAATTAATAATAATAATAATAATAATAATAATAATAATAATAATAATAATAATAATAATAATAATAATAATAATAATAATAATAATAATAATAATAATAATAATAATAATAATAATAATAATAATAATAATAATAATAATAATAATAATAATAATAATAATAATAATAATAATAATAATAATAATAATAATAATAATAATAATAATAATAATAATAATAATAATAATAATAATAATAATAATAATAATAATAATAATAAAAATACTAATAGTATAGTAATAATAATAATAATAATAAACAACAGAAGAAGAACAAAAATAAAAACACCAACAACAGCAACGTCAGGAATACGTGTAACATTGTCCTTACCGCGCGCACATTTCCAATCATCGCTCTGTGTATAAAATTATAATGCTACTTTGACAAGCCTTAGTAACGGCGGAAGCAAATTGACTTTTATGGAGAACGTCACCTTTCAAGTTGGGTGCAGTTAGATTTATTCTGAAGATTGTTTGTATTTTAAACGGCGCCGCTACAAAATACTCAACCCCGTCCAAAACCCGTCTTCCGGTGAAATGATCCACAGAGACGATGAAGCTTCAGCCGACCCGCTCCAGCATCCAGTGCCTCGAAGACAATCGTCATCCCCATCTACATACCCACTAAGAAGTCTTCTATTAATTGTCCCATTGTACTGTCACATATTGCAACCGCATAGCGCCTTCTTCTGTGCGGAATTCTAACATTATTTCGACGGAACACGGTATAATCTGAGGCAACACACGTGACACCAGTACGTGAACGAGGTCCGTAGCTGACGGATCGAAACGTCGTACTCATCTTCGACATTAAGCAAAGTAAGTTAAATTATACTACCATAAGATGTATTGTATTTTTGTGTTGCAATTGCTTCCAATCTATCTAATAGGTTCAGTGGACACAGTAACACCAAAAATAACATTACAATATATGTAAATAATAAAACAACAATATAATAAAACAATATAAAATACAAGCAAAAAACATGCTATAGCAAATATTCTAGTCATCACCCGTTATGTAAAATATATTAATGTTTTAACATTGTACGTCTAAAGGTTTCACAAGTTGATCGAATTAAATATAGTATTGTTGAAAATGATGTAATTATAAAAATAATTAAAAACAATTCTATAAAAACCACACAATAATTATCAAGTATTCCAGGCAACATACATTACGCAAAAACTATTTTTGAATTGCAGATCTAAAAGTTTAAGTTCTTGCAAATATATCAAAAGTTGAATGGCTATTATATGGCAAAAATGATTACGCATCAATTAAAAACAGAGTGATTTCTAATGTTGATTCTGCTATTAGGAATTCTAAAAGAGGCATAGTTTCGCAGAGATTGTAAGTGGCAGTGAAATTAGATAGCACTTACAATATTACAATATTTGAACAGTATACACACTTGTGTCGTTGTTGGATGCATGTCGACTGCAATGTCGACTGCACATTCAGTGTTGACTGTACATTCAATGTCGACTGTATATTCAATGTCGACTGTACATTCAATGTCGACTGTACATTCAATGTCGACTGTACATTCAGTGTCGACTGTACATTCAATGTCGACTGTACATTCAATGTCGACTGTACATTCAATGTCGACTGCACATTCAATGTCGACTGTATATTCAATGTCGACTGTACATTCAATGTCGACTGTACATTCAATGTCGACTGTACATTCAGTGTCGACTGTACATTCAATGTCGACTGTACATTCAATGTCGACTGTACATTCAATGTCGACTGTATATTCAATGTCAACTGTATATTCAGTGTCGACTGTACATTCAATGTCGACTGTACATTCAGTGTCGACTGTACATTCAATGTCGACGGTATATTCAATGTCGACTGTACATTCAATGTCGACTGCACATTCAATGTCGACTGTACATTCAATGTCGACTGCACATTCAATGTCGACTGTACATTCAATGTCGACTGCACATTCAATGTCGACTGCACATTCAATGTCGACTGCACATTCAGTGTCGACTGCACATTCAATGTCGACTGAACATTCAGTGTCGACTGCACATTCAATGTCGACTGCACATTCAATGTCGACTGCACATTCAGTGTCGATTGTACATTCAATGTCGACTGTACATTATATGGCAAAACTTATTACGCATGTATTAAAAACAGAGTGATTTCTAATGTTGATTCTGCTATTAGGAATTCTAAAAGAGGTATAGTTTCGCAGAGATTGTGAATGGCAGTGAAATTAGATAGCATTTACAATATTACAATATTTGAACAGCATACACACTTGTGTCGTTGTTGGATGCATGTCGACGGCAATGTCGACTGTACATTCAGTGTCGACTGTACATTCAATGTCGACTGTACATTCAATGTCGACTGTACATTCAATGTCGACTGTACATTCAATGTCGACTGCACATTCAGTGTCGACTGTACATTCAATGTCGACTGTAAATTCAATGTCGACTGTACATTCAATGTCGACTGTACATTCAATGTCGACTGTACATTCAATGTAGACTGTACATTCAATGTCGACTGTACATTCAGTGTCTACTGTACATTCAATGTAGACTGTACATTCAATGTAGACTGTACATTCAATGTAGACTGTACATTCAATGTCGACTGTACATTCAGTGTCGACTGTACATTCAATGTCGACTGTACATTCAGTGTCGACTGTACATTCAATGTCTACTGTACATTCAGTGTCGACTGTACATTCAATGTCTACTGTACATTCAATGTCGACTGTACATTCAGTGTCTACTGTACATTCAATGTCTACTGTACATTCAATGTAGACTGTAATGTCGACTGCACATTCAGTGTCGACTGTACATTTAATGTAGACTGTAATGTCGACTGTACATTCAATGTCGACTGTACATTCAATGTCGACTGTACATTCAATGTCGACTGTACATTCAATGTCGACTGCTGTACAATAATAACACACACGCACGCACGCATACACGCACGTTCGCGCGCACGCACACAGCGACGCACAGCACAGCGACACACACACACGCACACACGCACACACTCACACACGCACACACGCACACACGCACACACGCACACACGCACACACTGACACACGCACACACGCACACACACACACACTCACAACACACACAACACACACACACGCACACACACACACACCACCACACACACACCACACACACACACACACACACACACACACACACACACACACACACACACACACACACACACACACACACACACACACACACACACACACACACACACACACACACACACACACACACACACACACACACACACACACACACACACACACACACACACACACACACACACACACACACACACACACACACACACACACACACACACACACACACACACACACACACACACACACACACACACACACACACGTAGCATATATATCTCCCGTCATATCCGATACACTCCATTACACACTGAACAATTCCCCGCCGTCTTTACAGAACCAAGACGCTTGCGGTTAAACCCCAAAATTCAGGGTAAGTAAGCCTGTGCGCTTGCGTTTCTTCGTTCCTGACCAGTCAGCTGCGGCCAGATATAAATATTCACGAGTTTTCTACACCTAGAACCCTATTAGTTATGATGCCGAATTACTGTTGTGTTTGGCGGACATCCTTAAAATCTTTGTTAACTGTTAATTTTGAATCTACGAGCAAAAACAATAAGTCATGGCTAGATGGTCGAAGGTGGGTAGGATTTCTTACGGGAGTAAGCAACCCGTGTAAATACGATGATAGTGTCTGGTGTACGTGTAATTGTAGAGATCTTAAAAACCAGTAAGAAAAGCCTAACCACAGCGTCGTCGTGGCCTGGCTAGTGAACCGGGTGCTGTGTCTGCCGGGAGAGATTCGGCGGCGAGATTACGATCGAGCTACGCGGGAATACAAGACAGAGCCGCTGAGTGTCGCCCCAAAGTAAACAAGCCACCTACGACAGCACCAACAACGCCACCGCCTTATCACAGGACGGCATCACGTCTACGCGACACGACTCCGGCCAGTGTCCGGGCTCGACCGGGAACATTCTCACGGTCAGTGTCCACTCACGGTGACCATCTGACCGCTGTTGTGACAGCTCACGCGTGGCTACCGGCGCCCCCACATCCATCATCCGTTTCCCACATCCCACTAGCCTACTCTGTCTTCCCATACGACCCCCCTGACCCGGGGATAATTCCCACGCGGTGGTCGCGTTTGCAGTTCTAGGATAAAGTTATCTAAAGCGGGGAGTTTATTGGCCCGGGAAGTGCACCCGTGGTCTGGGCAGACTCCGGGAGGGTTCGCGTCCATTAACCGTCGCTTGTCACGATAACGTCACGGGCTTTACGTCACGGACTTGACGGGAAGCCATCATACATGTATTTAAACGGCGGGTTCTCGCGGACTTGGATGTCTCAAAAGCACGAACCAATGTATTGAAGAACTCCATTGTTGTAAATGGCGCACACATATGGAATGAATTAGACCTAACAATAAGAAACACGAACTCTTTCTCTCACTGCCTTTAAGACGACATATATGCATCATGTTTTAAATAGAAAACAGTGACGCACTATTCAGTGAACACTATTACTAAACATTGTGGCACTTATGCAGACTTCGGACCCACCTCAATTTTGCCACTATAACTGCATATTTGTCTGTATTGGATACCTCACACAAACACAAAGGTATATTTATATTTCACAAATATTGCATTTTGCGCTCCGA